>SMDT01000648.1:0-152812 GCA_005392925.1 Aquilaria sinensis | reverse complement strand
GAATAAAGCACTAAACGACGTTCAGGGGCAAAATGGTAATTTTGCATCCTGAATAGCCGGGATGAGTCCTGAGTGTTTTAAAATGAATTTTTATATCTTAACTTTCAACCTTAACTCAAACTTAAAGAATAGACAAGAATTTAATCAAGAATCACTAAGTTACAAAAGGTGGGGGTTTATTTGTAACAAGCTTAATACTTTGATGGCCTTTGGGGTTAAGTGAGGGTTTAAGAAACGAAAGTCAGACTATGGCTGCCATAATCTCGTTTCCAGCCTTCTCACCCTCATTTTTCTCTCAAATTAAGCTTGGAATCAAGTGTTCTTGGTGTCAAGGGGTGTAATTCAAAGTATCTAAGCTTGAAGGAGTGCATTTCAAGCTTTAAACCATGATTTTGAAGCTTGGAAGGGCCTTTTTCCACATCCCTTATTTTTGAACGAGGTAAGAAATGTGTTCTTGATTGAATTCATGTTTATTAGTTAGTTTGAAGCTTGGGTTTGGTTAGAGAGTGAAGTTTTAGTGATTAGAGCTTTGTTTTTGGATTGGAACTTGTGTAGAACTTTGGTGAACTTGGTTGATTGAAAGGGAGCTTTCTTGTGTGTTACTGGGAGTTGAGGTAAAGGAAATATGTTTTCAAGTTCATTTAATGCCACTTGCTTAAGTTTGCTTGAAGAATTCGAGTGGTTTTAGCTATGACATTAGTTAAAGGTTTTGGTTGAATTGTGGTGGACTAAGAGATTTGGGAGGATTGGATTGATGTTACAAGGCACCATAGATTAGCTTGTGATAGTTGGTTATGATTAACTTGTGACAGTTGGTTTATAATGACCATGAAACGCGCCCAAGATGTGATTCAAGCTCCACAAGACATCAAAAAGACTAGGTTTGAAACCCCCACCCCTAATCAACCTGTGATTAGAAACAAGAAGTATAGAACTCCAAGAACACAAGCACACTTGTGCACCAAGGCAGTCCACAAAGAACCAAAGAGAAAACCTCTCCAAAGAGCAATATTATTTCGGCATAAATCTGTGTGTTTACATCCAGAATATGTGCCTTTATATAGGCCTAAACTAGGGTAAAAATCTGGGCAAAATTCGCAGCCCAAGTCACCTAGGAAACCTAGTTACAAAGGACTCAAGAAAACCTAGTCCAATTAGGACTCCTAAACCCTTTCTAACTTGTTTTGTGTATGCAGCGTATGCCACCTGTCCTAAGCGACCTGAATTAATTTTATAGCCTAAATAACATCCTAAATAATTTACCTAAATAGGAATTGAACAAATATAAAATTCAAATACAAGATTAAACCTGAAAACTCCCAAATAGCCTTTTCGGGTGCATTTTTGGGCACTTTAGGGCTTTCACTTGTATCTTTAGCTCCCAGCTTGAATCTTTGAGTTCCAATGACATGAATCTTCCTCTTAGATGTGGTAAAAGAGGTCTGGAAAGTTAGAGCTCAAAATCCAGCTTATGGGCACAAAATGCATCAAGAACACTTAAGGTGGCTCAAATGGTGCACTTTGAGTGATGTCCTAGGTGTCCTTATTTTGTGACTTGTCTAAACACCCCAAAACTGAGTTCCAAGCATATCCATCATCTCCATATGGTGTCTTGAAAGTTTCATCAGCTCCTTGTGAAGTTTCATGTCCATTCTCCATGAAGAAACTTGAAACAAAGGCTTGTAGTGCACTTGAGAGCTCCTTAGCTTTCCTCCTTGTCATAGGTCCACTAGAAACCTTCAATGGGTCCTTTCCTTCTCCATGTGTGCCTTCGTTGATCATATCAAATCCCCCCTCCTTATAAGGATTCGTCCACAAATCTGCATGTTCAAACAAAGAAAAATTATAAACATTAAAAGTAGCACTCACATTGTACTCACCCGGCAAGTCTAGCATGCATGCATTGTCATTGATCTTCTTAATGACTTGGAATGGACCATCTCCTCTTGGATGAAGCTTAGTCCTTCTTGCAGCTAGAAATCTTTCTTTTCTCATGTGCAACCAAACCCAATCTCCAGGTTCAAACACAACTCTCCTTCGGCCTTGGTTGGCTTTCTTAGCAACTTGTTGATTTTTGAGTTCAATTTGTTGCTTAACCTTCTCATGCAACCTCTTGATGCTCTCGGCCTTCTTACTACCATCCAAACTAGATACCTCATGAGTAGGTAATGGCAAAAGATCCAATGGAGTTAAAGGATTAAAACCATAAACAATCTCAAAAGGTGACAAATTAGTAGTAGTATGCATGGACCTATTATAAGCAAACTCTACATGAGGCAAACAATCTTCCCAAGCTTTCAAATTTTTACCAATGATAGCTCTAAGCATGGAACCTAAAGTCCTATTAGTTACCTCAGTTTGCCCATCAGTTTGTGGGTGACAAGATGTAGAAAACAAAAGCTTAGTTCCTAACATACCCCACAAAGTCCTCCAAAAGTGGCTTAGAAACTTAGTATCTCTATCCGAAACTATAGTTCTAGGAACACCATGAAGTCTAACAATTTCTTTGAAAAACAATTCAGCCACATGAATAGCATCATCAGTCTTATTGCATGGAATAAAATGAGCCATCTTAGAAAATCTATCAACTATGACAAAGATTGAGTCACGGTTTCCCTTAGTCCTAGGCAATCCAACAATGAAGTCCATAGAAATATCTACCCATGGATGACTAGGTGTAGGAAGTGGTGTGTATAACCCATGTGAAGTGTGAGTGGATTTTGCCTTCCTACATGCAATGCATTGCTCACATACCTTCTTCACATCCTTTACCATATTCGGCCAATGGTAATGTTCCTTCAAAGTATGCAAAGTCTTGGCTTGTCCAAAGTCTCCCATAAGTCCTCCACAATGAGCTTCCTTTGTGAGCAATTCCCTTAAAGATGTCTTTGGAATGCACAACCTGTTTTCTTTGAAAAGAAACCCATTAACTTGATAGAACTTCTCAAAAGCAAACTTAGAACACTTAGAATAAATCTCACCGAAATCATCATCACTAGCATATAAATCCTTCAAGTGTTCAAAACCCAAAACTTTTGCATCTAAAGCTGAAAGTAAAGCATACCTTCTTGAAAGTGCATCCGCCACTACATTATCCTTACCTTGCTTGTATTTGATAACATATGGGAATGACTCAATAAACTCTACCCATTTAGCATGCCTCCTATTCAACTTACCTTGCCCACTAAGAAACTTAAGGGCTTGGTGATCAGTGTGAATCACAAACTCTCTTGGCCACAAATAATGTTGCCAAGTCTCCAAAGCTCTTACCAAAGCATAGAGCTCCTTGTCATATGTGGGATAGTTCAAGCTAGCACCATTCAACTTCTCACTAAAGTATGCAATGGGGCGGCCTCCTTGCATCAATACAGCTCCAATGCCTATACCTGAAGCATCACACTCAACTTCAAAAGTATTAGCAAAGTTAGGCAAAGCTAAAAGTGGTGCATGGCATAACTTTTCTTTTAACAACCCGAAAGCATCTTCTTGAGCTTTTCCCCACTTAAATCCCACATTCTTCTTTATAACTTCAGTTAGAGGTGCAGCAATGGTAGAAAAATTTCTAACAAACCTCCTATAGAAGCTAGCTAGCCCATGGAAAGATCTCACCTCAGTAATGGATGTTGGCGTCGGCCATTCTTGTATGGCTCTCACCTTCTCTTGATCTACCTCAATTCCATGTGAACTCACAACAAATCCAAGGAAAACAACTTTGTCAACACAAAAAGAGCACTTCTTTAAGTTAGCATACAACTTTTGTCCTCTTAAAGTGCTTAGTACTTGTGTGAGGTGTCCAACATGCTCTTCTAAGTTCTTGCTATATACTAGGATATCATCAAAGTACACAACGACAAACTTTCCAATGAAGTCACGCAAGACATGATTCATAAGTCTCATGAAAGTACTAGGAGCATTAGTTAATCCAAAAGGCATAACTAACCATTCATAAAGTCCAAACTTTGTTTTGAAAGCAGTTTTCCATTCATCCCCTTCCCTCATTCTAATTTGATGGTACCCACTTTTTAAATCAATCTTTGAAAATAAAGTAGAACCATGCAACTCATCAAGCATATCATCAAGTCTAGGAATAGGATGTCTATACTTTACAGTGATCTTGTTGACAGGCCTACAATCCATGCACATGCGCCATGAACCATCCTCGTTTGGCACCAAAAGTACAGGTACGGCACAAGGACTCAAACTTTCCCTCACAAGGCCTTTGTCCAACAACTCCTTTACTTGCTACTCAATCTCCTTAGTCTCCTCGGGATTGGTTCTATAAGCTGGCCGATTTGGAATTGGTGCTCCCGGGACTAGGTATATTTGATGCTCAATGCCTCTAATTGGAGGCAAACCTCTCGGATCTTCAGGGAAAACATCTTCAAAGTCCTGCAACAAAGACACAGCAACACTAGGAAGATGTGTTAGATATTGACAACAAGTAAAGATTCTTTGTAAATTAAAAGAAGCACTGGTCTTTGTGCTTGAATGGCTTTCCTCACATCACTCATTTTAGCAATATAGCACTCATTTTTTCCACTCAACTTCCTTTCATTCTTTTCTGTTGGGAACTCTCCACTCTTCTTCCCCTCATGGTCACTCATCTCACTTGATCTCTCATTTTGTCTCTCGGCTTTCCCCTCTTCACTCTTGCCCTCAACTTTCCCCTCATCTATTTTTCTCTCAACCTTACTTTGAAGTTTCCTTTGATCCTCCAAAACTTGTTGTGGTGAAAGTAGACTAAGTGTGACTGGCCTTCCTTCATGGACAAATGAGTACAAGTTTTTCTCTCCATTATGTGTGACTTTCTTATCAAATTGCCACGGCCTTCCAAGCAAAATGTGGCAAGCATGCATAGGAACAACATCACAAAGAATTTTATCATGGTAAGTACCAATTTTGAATTTAACTGAAACTTGCTTTACCACTTTTACCTCCCCGGCATCATTCAACCATTGAAGCCTATATGGTTGTGGGTGCTTTTGAGTTGGAAGCTTCAACTTCTCAACCATGGTTGAACTTGCTACATTGGTGCAACTTCCTCCATCAACAATGAGGCTGCACACTTGATCTTTGATTCGGCATCTAGTGCGGAATATGCACTCCCTTTGATTGGCCTCCTCCTTGGCTTGCACACTTAGAGCTCTCCTAGCAACAAAAGCAAAGTCACCCTCCTCGGGCTCAAGTGTGTCTTGCTCATCCTCCTCCAAAGGTGGTGTCTCCTCCATGGCATCCTCCTCCTCGGATGTGATCTCACCATCATCTTTGAGAATCATCACCTTTTTGTTAGGACAATCTCTCATGTAGTGCCCCTTGCCTCTACACTTGAAGCATTCAATCTCCCTTGACTTGGGCACATCTTTGGGTGGCACCTTGGGTTTGTCTTGTTGAGGCCGAGACATGCCTCCTCTGGTAGCCTCCATTCTTGGCTTTGGTGCCTCCTTACTCCATGTTCCCCTCCATGTGGAACCTCCTCCTTAAGCCATCTTGGATGCCTTAGACCTCTTGATGATTCTTTCGGCCTTAGTGGCATGGTGAAGCAAATCCTCCATGTTGACATATGGCACCATCTCCACTTTGTTGGCAATCTCATGGTTAAGGCCATTGATGAATCTAGCAATGGTAGCCTCCTCATCTTCAATGATATTGGCTCGGCTTAGTGTCATCTCCAAGTCCTTATGATAGTCCTCCACACTCCTTTGGCCTTGCACAAGCCTTTGAAGTTTGAGGTGTTGATCTCTATAGTAGTAACTTGGAACAAATCTCTTTCTCATCATGGCTTTAAGAGCTCTCCATGTATTGATGGGTTCCTCCTCATTCCTCCTCCTAGAAGTGACAACCTGGTTCCACCATACAAGAGCATAATCAGTGAATTCAATAGTAGCCAATTTAACTTTCTTTTCCTCAGAATAGTGATGGCACTCAAACACCATCTCAATCTTTTGCTCCCACTCCCAATATGCATCCGGATCACTCCTCCCTTGAAAAGGTGGAATGGACAATTTGATGGAGCTTAGATTGTTGTCCTCCCTTGGCTCCCCCCTCCTTGGAAGCCCATGGTCATGCCAATGCCCTTCTTCCTCCTCGGGCTCTTCTCTCCTTGGACCTCTCCTTGGTTGCAAGATGGGATTTGGTCTCCTTGGCAACCTCAAGTCAATGTCCTCAATCCTCCCAACAAGTCTATTGAGAGTTTCTTGAAGCTCTCTCATGGTTGGCTCATCATTGTTCCTTACTTCCATCCTCCTATCCTCTTGGCCCTCCATACTCCTGAAAATTCAAAGATCCTCACAAGCACTCACCTCATGTGTTTCACTCAAAAGATTAACACTCAAACACTCAATTTGTTAGTGAGATATTGCTATTCAAAGAGTTCTCAAAAGTTCTAAGAAAACTATCCTCAAAGCACACAAGAAAACTTGAATTTTTGAAGAACTATTTTGACTCCAAAAGAGGTGGGCTAAACAAGCTTTAAAAGACTCTAGGAAGCCTTTGCAATTGATGATCACAAGAACCACAAAGAAAGCTTTTTGGCTTAAAAACAATGGGATAGGTTTTGGGGCACAAAACTTTCAACACTTTGAGAAAACTTCTTTTTTGCAAGCTCTTTTGTTCTTTCTCTTTCTTTTCTTTGTTCTTTCTTTTTGTTTTCTTTTCCTTCTTTTTTTTTATTTTTTTATTTTTTGCTTGCTGTTTTGATGCTAAAACAACTTTCTCCTTGAAATTCCTTGCTGCCAAAGACAAAAAGTCAGTTTTCTATTCGGCCAAAACAAGAAACTATTGAAACTTGCACAATTTGAAGCAACTTTTTGATACCGAAAATTCCTGAACTTGGATCCTTCTTTTTTTTTGAAGTTTTCTGGACTCTAAGATGCTGGAAACAATGAAAACAAGAAAGATTATTAGGGCTGGACACGAAACAGAAAGATAAGAAATAAACAGGAACAAACAATTTGAAACCGAGAACACTAGACAACACGGATTGACATCTTTTTGGTGTTTTTTTGTGACTTTCGGATTTGAACAAGGATGGAAAAAAAAGGACAGACCTGAAACAAGAAGAAAACGGATTAAAACAGAGAATTAAGACACGAAATTACTGGACAAAATTGAAAGAAAACCGAAGATAAACAAGAACACAAAGATATGTCCTTCAATGGAACTTGTGGCTCTGATACCAACTGATGCGAACCCCTATGGTATAAAGACCATGAAACGCGCCCAAGATGTTTTTCAAGCTCCACAAGACATCAAAAAGACTGGGTTTAAAACCCCCACCCCTAATCAACCTGTGATTAGAAACGAGAAGTATAGAACTCCAAGAACACAAGCACACTTGTGCACCAAGGCAGTCCACAAAGAACCAAAGAGAAAACCTCTCCAAAGAGCAATATTATTTTGGCATTAATCTGTGTGTTTACATCTAGAATATGTGCCTTTATATAGGCCTAAACTAGGGTAAAAATCTGGGCAAAATTCGCAGCCCAAGTCACCTAGGAAACCTAGTTACAAAGGACTCAAGAAAACCTAGTCCAATTAGGACTCCTAAACCCTTTCTAACTTGTTTTGTGTATGCAGCGCATGCCACCTATCCTAAGCGACCTGAATTAATTTCATAGCCTAAATAACATCCTAAATAATGTATCTAAACAGTAATTGAACAAAAATAAAATGCAAATACAAGATTAAACCCGAAAACCCCCAAATAGCCTTTTTCGGGTGCATTTTTGGGCACTTTAGGGCTTTCACTTGTATCTTCAGCTCCCAGCTTGAATCTTTGAGTTCCAATGACATGAATCTTCCTCTTAGATGTGCAAAAATAGGTCTAGAAAGTTAGAGCTCAAAATCCAGCTTATGGGCACAAAATGCATCAAGAACACTTAAGGTGGCTCAAATGGTGCACTTTGAGTGATGTCCTTGGTGTCCTTATTTTGTGACTTGTCTAACCACTCCAGAAATGAGTACCAAGAATATCCATCATCTCCATATGGTGTCTTGAAAGTTCCAGCAGCTCCTTGTGAAGTTTCATGTCCATTCTCCATGAAGAAACTTGAAACAAAAGCTTGTAGTGCACTTGAGAGCTCCTTAGCTTTCTTCCTTGTCATAGGTCCACTAGAAACCTTCAATGGGTCCTTGCCTTCTCCATGTGTGCCTTCCTTGAGTGGGTTAGTGATCACTACTCGCTAGGCATAGAGTGATGCATCGTGTAGGAGGACTAGTTGAGGAGAGGCCTTGATTGACCTAGTTATATGTCCATATAATAGACCCTCATGCTGTCTGAGCTCACAGCAAGTTTACATATGTTCATCATATGTCTAGTCCTAGTAATTTTCTTGCGGGTACACTGAAGACCCTTACTGAGAATTGTCAAATTCTCACTCCCTAGTTATGTTATGCAGAGACTGAAGTTGCTGGACCGGGTAATCGTTGAGGATTATCGCAGTAGTGCTCTTTTGTGTGTACAGGTACAGCATTTGAGAATCCTTGTGATTCTAGTGTACATGGGTATATTTAGTTGGCTTGTGGTTAAGTACAGTATTAACTTAAGTCTTCCTTTGGCTAGAGAGCCTAGTAGCACTTGACAAGGACTTTTGAGACTCGCCACTGGGATGTGTATCCAAGGTGGGAGTTAAGTCAAAGAGATCTCAGTAGAGGCTTATATTTATATAGTACTTTTAGTTGCCTCCATAGTCTATGTTATGAGGAGTCCTCGACTCTAGGATTGCTTTTGGGTGAGGGCATTAGTCTACTTAATGTATGAATGTTCTCACGAGTTGTTATGTGTAGTAAACTCACACAAATGTTGATTTTATATCCTTTGGCTATTTGTACTTATTTTTTTGTAGAAATTACTTGGCCAAGTTAATGTTTTTTTTGGTTTTAATAAACCAAGTCAAAGCATGAAGAGCATGCATATTGCATATTCTAGGATAATTAACTAGTATCATGGATTTAATCCGCACACATACACAACTAGCCGATTGCAATCCACCGTGAGACCAATTCTGACAGGGCTTCCTGGGCATGGCCCAAGGACGGCCGTGTCAGAAATAACTATGAACGGTTATCAATGGGAAACATCTAGAATTAAGCCAAGCAAAGTAGCTTTAGTTTAGAATTCAAATGCCTATTTAGTTCTAGCACATCAAGTTGAAGCTTTAACAAACGAATTTAGAAATTTTTCTACTAATTAGAAGCAATTTGTAGCGATGTATAGTGATTATTGTAAAGAAGGGACGTCTAACTTAAGAGTGTCAAATGAACAAATGGAGGAGCAAGAATGAGTATGTGGACTTTGTTGGGAATTTTCAAGTTCACGTGGAAGCAACCATTCTAGACCAAGATGAGAGAGTTATTCCATTAACAATTGGACAGATTAAGGATGGAATATTAATTTTCTGAATTAATCTTCTACTGTGAATTTTAAAGAAGTTAAAATGGAATTTATGGGCAATATTCAAGCTCCATATCAAGGTTTGATGGATGCCATAGAGAGATAGTAGTTGATGTTTCATAAGCAAATGGATTAGATCTCACAAACTGTAATGGAAATCATCAAAGCAATTATGTTACCGGCAACTGAACACTTACAAGTTATTATTCTTCATAATGGTAAGGAGTTAACTACTAGAAAAAGCAATGAAAAAAGAAGTTAGTAGAAGTTGAAAACCAACATCAAGAACTGCAACAAGAGGTAATTACCCCCGTACATAGAGCAGTTACTGATAGAACCACCAAGGAAAAAAGAAGAAGTCAAGGAATATCACTCACCTTTACCATATCCTTCTCATTTATCAAAAGATAAAGATGCGGAACAATTCGCTAACTTTTTTTCCATGTTTAAGCAACTCCATATTAATATTCCTTTTGCAGAAGCATTAGAACATATTCTGGGCTACACAAAATTCTTGAAAGACATCTTGGCCAAAAATAAAAAGTTGGAAAAGTTGTCTTTAGTGATCTTGAATGGAGAATGCTCAGCCACCATTCAAAATGACTTATGGAGAAAGATTAGAGATCTAGGGAGTTTTACTATCCCTTGTACTATTGGTCATTTAATGATTGGTAGAGCTTTAGCAAATTTAAATGCCAGTATAAATTTAATGCCTTATACTTTATTTAAAAAATTAGAGTTAGGAGAACCTAAACCTACTAGGATGAGCATTCAGTTAGCTGATAGGTCAGTTAAATATCCTAGAGGAATAATTGAGGATGTTCAGGTAAAAGTTGACAAGGTTATCATTCCCGCTAATTTTGTTATACTAGATATGGATATGGATGCACATGTACCTATGATTCTAGGACAACCATTCCTAGCTAATGTTGGTTCATTAATTGATGTTTGAAATGCCAAACTAGTTTTAAAGATAGGAATGTAAGAAGACACTTTTCATAGTTTTGATACTGTGACAAATACTCTTGATACGGATGATACTTGTTATTCTTTGGATTCAATGGAAAAAAGGTTTCTCATTGCTTTTAGGAATGCATTTTGGAGGATCAATTGGAAGTGTGTAACACTCAAGAGAATGAATTCAAAATTTATACTCCAGAAAAAAAGAAACTAATAGTTCTCTTGGATATCGATGGAGTTTCAAAAGGTAGAAAAAAGGAATAATGAATCACTCCAAGTATAACGAGAAGAAAACTTCAAGAGAGGAACTGCCAGATTTGGGGCTAAAAAAATTACCTAATCATAGTGTGGATTCTAAATTGTTAGTGATTATTTCCACTTTATTAAGTGCGGAAGAGAGGAAAAGGTTGTTGGAAGTGATACAGAAGTAGAAGGAAGTGATAGCCTAGTCTATCGATGATATAAAACGGATAAATCCATCATAGTGCACACATAGAATCTTAATGGAGGAGAACCATAAGCCAGTAGTAGAACTGTAGTGGAAGTTAAATCCAAATGTCAAAGAAGTAGTGAACGCTGAAGTGATCAAGTTATTAGATATTGGAGTAATCTAGCCTATTCAAACAGTGTATGGGTGAGCCTAATTCAAGTTGTGCCCAAGAAAGGAGGAATGACCGTTGTTCAGGATGAGAATAACGAGCTTATTCCCACTAGAACGATCACCAGACGAAGAGTGTGTATTGATTATTCGAAGCTCAATGATGCCACCAGAAACAATCATTTTCCACTTCCTTTTATTAATTTGATGTTGGAACGCTTAGCCAATCGTGCTTACTTATATTTTTTGGATGGTATGTCAAGTTCTTTTCAAATCAATTACCCGAAAAAGATCAAGAAAAGACCACATTCACTAGTCCTTGTGGTACATTTGCCTACCACATAACACCTTTCAGTTTGTGGAATGCCCTTGCTACTTTCCAAAGATGCATGCTCGCAATTTTTTATGATTAAGTAAAATACATTATGGAGGTATTTATGGATGATTTTTCTGGTCATGGTGATTCATTTCATATATGTCTCCATAATTTGGATAAAGTATTAAAAAGGTGTGAAGAAACTACTATAGCACTCAACTAGGAAAAGTTCCATTTCATGGTTCAAGAAGGAATAGTTCTTGGTCACAAGATATATGGTAAGGTTATAGAAGTAGATAAGGCAAAGATTAAATCTATTTCAAAATTACGACCACCATCTTTAGTCATGTAGGTTTCTATAGACAATTTATTAATGATTTTTCTAAGATAGCAAAACCACTCACTAAGCTATTGGAAAAAGATGCAATTTTCTTATTTCAATGATGAGTGTCTGTCAGCCTTTAACATTCTTAAAGACTGTTTAACCATTCCTCATGTGGTGGTATCATTTGATTGGTCACTCCCATTTAAGTATGTGCGATGGTACTTGTTACAGCCCTTCTAGCGGAAAACTCAACTAAGGGAGGTAAATTAATTAAATTCCTATTTTAATACCATATTTCAAGTTAACTAGGCAAGGATTAGTAAGTTGGACAAAGTTTACTAAGTTTTGAGTAGTTTATGGCACCAAAAGAGGTCAGGGGTAAAATGGTAATTTTACATCTCAAAGTGTTAAACCAAGACTCGAGAGTTAAAAATATGTTTTGAAGCATAAACCTTACTTAAAACCCAAAGATTTGCTTAAGTGTTAAAGATTTGACTAAAGGTTGACTAGAATTATTATTTTGGGAAGGGGTTTATTTTGACAAACTTAAGAAACTTTTGGGACTTATTGGAAATGGAGTTTATGAACTTGGTAAAGTGTTTCTAGCTACTACTATTCCCATTTTCCTAGCCAAGCCGAGTACGTCCTTCCCCTCTTTTATTTCTCCTTGAATTCTTGCCCAAAATTAAGTGCTTTTGGTGGAATTTGAAGGCCCGAAGGGATATAAGCTTTGGGCAACTTGTTCCAAGCTTGTTTCTTGGTTTTGGAAGTGTTTGCCATGTTTTCCAGTTGGGTTCTTTATATTTGGCGAGAGGTAACATTGATTTCTTGCTAGTGTATTGTTTATTTGATGAATTAAAGCTTGGGTTTTGCTTGGTTGTTGTTGATTGTGTGCCATTTGGCTTGGTTTGCTTGGAACTTAACTTAAACTTTGTGGAGTTTTGTTGTTTTTGAATAGTTGGCTAATCCTTGCTTGGTAGATGAAATTGAGGTAAGAGATTTATAGTTTCAAGCTTATTTGATGCTATTGGAGTGTGTTGCTTGTTGGAAACAAGTGATTTTGACAATAGCATTAGCTATGGGCAAGTGTGTTCATGGTGGACTAGGCTTGGAATTGTGGTTTGTGTAATGTTTTGATGTATCATAGGATGTTTCTGATGGTGTATTTGTGGCCTATGCAAGTTGCTTTACAGGTTTATGGTGAGTTTAGTTATCCTTTGTTTGCCTTGAGCAAACAGGAAGCATCCAAAAAGGCTTAGGAGGGTGTTTCTAAGGTTTATGACATGGGGTCCTAGTACCCAGGGTGCTTTTTTCTATCCACAGAGTAGGGTGCTCCTGGTGCCTAGGCCTCAGAGGTATCTCTCTTGGCGCCTATGCCCCAGAGGCCTTTTTCAGCAAATTTTAGCTTTTTTTAAAAGAGGATCTGTGGGAGGTTAGGGATTATCCCAGGGGTGCCTAAGCGTTGTAATCGTACAATGGCACTCCAGAACATCAAAAAAATTTCTCATGATCTAGGGGTTTTCTCATTGTTTGTGAATGGTAAGTGCACCTCATGAGAAAACTAGTTAATGGGTCATAACAAATATACTATTAGATAAGGTGGAAGGTTTAGCACCATTGAGACCTTACTTGATCCTTCAGGCTTAAGTCCTCGATAAGGAAACCTTAGTACACCTAGTGGGTTCTTCGGCACCTAAGAAATATCAATCTAACCATAGTGTCCCTGTATAACATAAGGGAGGTTCAACTAGTTAGGCTAGTGAGCAATGCTTGCTATTAGACAAGGCTTTGCCTTGTACTTCAAGAACTAGGCAGAGAACATGTCCCAAAGGACTAAAACTTATGCGCATAGGTTTAGCCTCACGCTATATGAGCTCATAGTATATTACAGATGATAATATATGTGTTGGTTTTAGCATTTTCCTTGCAGTGAAGATCCTTTACTGAGAATTACAAATTCTCACTCCCTTATATTTTGTCGTGCAGATTTTGATTGTGTTGAGCCTGATAATTGCTGAGGGTTGTTGCGGTAATATTTTCTGGTAGGTATTTTGCTATAAGAATCTTTATGATTCTAGTTTTCATAGTTACTTATTGGTGAAGTAATAGTACTAACTATACTATTTTTTTTTTGGCTGCAGAGGCTAGCAATACGTGGATAGACTTTTCTGAGTCACTATTGGAACTCATCTCAAAGGTGGGAGTTAGTTGGGAGGATCTCAGCAGAGGCTTGTATATGTTGTATGCCTAGTTGCCTCGCATGTTTATGTTTGGAGCTTTAGACTATATGGTTGCTCTTTGGTGAGGGTCATTTCTCTACTTTTGTTGAATGCCCTCACACGGTTATTATGAGTAGTAATGATAATACAAATTTTGATTATGTGTGCTTTGACTTTTTGAACTTGATTTTTATTAAAAAGTGCCTTGGCCATGTGAATGTTTTATGGTTTCCATGTACTCAAGTCAAATCTAAATGAGCATGCATCTTGCATTTTCTAGGTTAATCAACTAGTTTCATGAACCTTTAATTCACAAAAATATATAGCTTGCCAATTGCAACCACTATGATATCCATTTTCAGGGCTGAGAGTGGCTGTGTCAGTTTGGTATCAGAGCACAGTTCATAGACATTGGAGGCTAGGAACTGAGATCTACTTTAAAGTCCATGTGCTATAATATTTAGCACTAATCAACACTTGTGGAATGTCATCTGGCTTCGGATGCAGGTTGCTATGGTCGACACTAGGTTAGGAGCTTCGAAGGGAGCAAAGGAACCTGGTGAATGTTCTAGTGATCCGGTTGTGTCAATGTTGGATGAGATATCCAATGTTCTTCAAGGGATGATATAAACCTTTGGTGTAAGTGGCACAAGGCATGACCACCCTTCTAAATGAGTTATTTCAAGACCAAGAAAACAAAGGGGTCATACAGGAAGATGATGACCAAGTGAATGACCCACCCTAAGGTTATGAGAGGCTTGCTGAACATCAGCAGGTACCAAGGGCTCATGAGAGGCATGATCATGCTTATGAGCATAAGGAGGAGCAGGAAGTTGTGGAGGCTCCAATGAGAGGATAAACTCCACATCAAATAAGATTACTTGAGAAGTTCAAGTTGACCCACTAAGCTTTATTGGGTTAGGTGACCCCAATAAGGCAGAGGATTAGTTGAATAGGATGAATCGACTTTTTACTTATGGAGGTTATGAGTCAGAGTAGAGGATGGCCTTAGTACTTTTCTCTTTTAGAGGGAGGGCTAGATTATGGTGGGATGATGTCCTAGAAATGCTAAGGGAAAGCAATGGAAATCAACCGGAGCATAAGAAAAATGTGCTCAAGTGTTTGGACTTCAAGAAGAAGTTCTAGAAAGAGTTTATCAATGAGCTGGCCCATGATCAGAGGAGGATTCAATTTAAGAATCTCACTTAATAGGACACGTCTCTGAGGGAGTATGAGTAGCTGTACAACTCACTCATTCGGTATGCTCCATACATGGCTGAAAATGATGAGCTTAAGGCCAAAAAATTCCTCTGAGGCCTTATGATATGATCAAAGAAGGCACAACCAAGGAAGGCAAGGACCCACTGAAGGTTTCTAGTGGACCTTTGACAAGGAAAAAGGCTAAGGAGCTCACTAGTGCACTTCAAGCTCGGATGTTGACAGATTGGTGATGTTCTGGTACAAAAATCATATCTTGAGCTAAACAGATCAGAATTGAGTAATTCTTGATTCATTGGAAAGATAACATCTGGAGCTAAAAATCATATGAAGACTATGAAACCCAGTTTTCACGTTAAGGAGGTCCAATTCAGCTGCAAAGTTGCGATTTGCGAGTTATCGCTGGTTCAGAAGCAGTTGTGGTATTTTGGTCATATCTTTGGCTTCAGATATCCATTTGGTGTGGTTAAGGTGTCATTTCAAAGCTAAGAAATAGATCTACAACTTTTATGCTTTGAATTTTGAGAAATCATGCTTTCATCAAGTTCGAATTTCAGCTTGAAGTTGAAGACACAAGCAGGAACCACCTGAGAAGACTATTTTGGGGTTTTTATGGCCAATCTTGTGTTGTAACGTATTTTATTTTATTTTCCTATTTATTTACATTATTTAGGATGTTATTTAGGCCATGGAAGTGATTTAGGTCACTTAGGATAAATGGAATTCGCTGCACACCTTAAACATGTGTTAAAAGGGTGTAGGAATCCTAGTTTGACTAGGTTTTCTTGAGTCCTTTGTAACTAGGTTTCCTAGGTGACTTGGGCTGCGAATTTTGCCCAGATTTTTACCCTAGTTTAGGCCTATATAAAGGCACATATTCTGGATGTAAACACACAGATTAATGCCGAAATAATATTGCTACTTTGGAGAGATTTTCTCTTTGGTTCTTTGTGGACTACCTTGGTGCACAAGTGTGCTTGTGTTCTTGGTGTTCTTATACTTCTCGTTTCTAGTCACAGGTTGATTAGGGGTGGGGGTCTTCAAATCCAGTCTCTTTGATGTCTTGTGGAGCTTGAAAAACATCTTGGGCACGTTTCATGGTCTTTATACCATCGGGGTTCGCATCAGTTGGTATCAGAGCCACAAGTTCCATTGAAGGACATATCTTGTGTTCTTGTTTATCTTCGGTTTTCTTTCAATTTTTTTCCAGTAATTTCATTTCTTAATCCTCTGTTTTAATCCTTGATCTTCTTGTTTCAGGTCTGTCCTTTTTATTCCATCCTTGTTCAAGTCCGAAAATCACAAAAACACCAAAAAGAAGTCAATCCATGTCACCTTGTGTTCTCGGTTTCAACTTGTTTGTTCTTGTTTAATTCTTATCTTTCTGTTTCATGTCCAGCCATATTAATCTTTCTTATTTTCATTGTTTCCAACATCCTAGAGTTAAGAAAAACAACCAAAAAAGAAGGATCCAAATTCAGGAAGTTTCGGTACAACCAAAGTTGTTTCAAATTGTGCCAATTTCACTAGTTTCTTGTTTTGTCCGAAAAAGAATTCTAACTTTTTGTCTTTGGCAGCAAGGAACTTGAAGGAGAAAGTTGTTTTAGTATCAAAACAGCAAGCAAAAAAAAAAAAAAAAAAAAAGAGAAAAAAGAAAAGAAGAGAAAAGAATAAAAAGAAAAGAAAAGAAAAGAAAAGAGCTTGCAAAAAAAGAAGTTTTTCTCAAAGTGTTGAAAGTTTTAAGCCCCAAAACCTATCCCATTGTTTTTGAGCCAAAAAGCTTTCTTTGTGGTTCTTGTGATCATCAATTGCAAGAGCTTCCTAGAGTCTTTTAAAGCTTGTTTAGCCCACCTCTTTTGGAGTCAAAATAGTTCTTCAAAAATTCAAGTTTTCTTGTGTGCTTTGAGGATAGTTTTCTTAGAACTTTTGAGAACTCTTTGAATAGCAATATCTCACTAACAAATTGAGTGTTTGAGTGTTCATCTTTTGAGTGAAACACGTGAGGTGAGTGTTTGTGAGGATCTTTGTTATTTTCAGGAGTATGGAGGGCCAGGAGGATAGGAGGATGGAAGTGAGAAACAATGATGAGCCAACCATGAGAGAGCTTCAAGAAACTCTCAATAGACTTGTGGGGAGGATTGAGGACATTGACTTGAGGTTGCCAAGGAGACCAAATCCCATCTTGCAACCAAGGAGAGGTCCAAGGAGAGAAGAACCCGAGGAGGAAGAAGGGCATTGGCATGACCATGGGCTTCCAAGGAGGGGGGAGCCAAGGGAGGACAACAATCTCAACTCCATCAAGTTTACCATTCCATCCTTCCAAGGGAGGAGTGATCCCGATGCATATTGGGAGTGGGAGCAAAAGATTGAGATGGTGTTTGATTGCCATCATTACTCCGAGGAAAAGAAGGTTAAATTGGCTACCATAAAGTTCACTAATTATGCTCTTGTATGGTGGAATCAGGATGTTATTTCTAGGAGAAGGAATGAGGAGGAGCCCATACACACATGGAGAGCCCTTAAAGCCTTGATGAGGAGGAGATTTGTTCCTAGCTACTACACTAAAGATCAACGCCTCAAGCTTCAAAAGCTAGTGCAAGGCCAAAGGAGTGTGGAGGACTACCATAAAGACTTGGAGATGACCTTGACCCGAGCCAACATCATGGAGGATGAGGAGACCACCATTGCTAGATTCATTAATGGTCTCAATCCTGAGATTGCCAACAAAGTGGAAATGGCACCTTATTTCAACATGGAGGATTTGCTTTATTATGCCACCAAGGCCGAGAGGATCATCAAAAGGTCCAAGGCATCCAAGATGTGTCAAGGAGGAATTTCCACATGGAAAGGAGCATGGAGCAAAGATGTAAGAGAAGTACCCAAGCCAAACATGGAGGCCACAAAAGGAGACTTGTCTCGGCCTCAACAAGAAAAGTCAATCATGCTTGTACCACTTTCACCACAACAAGTCTTGGAGGATCAAAGAAAAATTCAAAGTGAGGTTGAGAGAAAAGAAAAAGAGGGGAAAGTTGAGGGCAAGAGTGATGAGGGGAAAGCCGAGAGAACAACCGAGAGTTTAAGTGAGAAGAGTGAACATGAGGGGAAGAAGAGTGGAGAGTTCCCGAGAGAAGAAATTGAGTGCGAAGTTGAGAGAAGACAAGAGTGTAATGAACCCAAGCCGAGTGAAGAGAGAAAGACCTACAGAGAAGCCATACTTTCATCTAACATAACAAAGTCTTTTTCTAGTGTTGTGTTGTCTTCTTTTCAGGACTTAAGTGGAGATGAGCTACAAGAATCAAGTGAGTTGCTGCCCATTAAAGAAGTTGGTGTTCCCAATATTCCAAGTCATGTCCCATGCATCAAACCAATGAAGGAGGTTGAAAAGGAACAATTTGAGGTAAGTCCAAGTGATTTCATATGCAAAAGTTTGCCTAACATTGTTTCTTATCCTATGTTTCAAGGGGATGAAATTAATGCAACTCCAACCGAAGCCATTGAGTGCAAAGGTGAAAATTTTGTGGTTCCTAAACCAAAGGAAGATACTTGGAGACTAAGTCCAACCACTGTAATGTATTTCTTCCTAACACCTAGATTTGATGTAGTTTTGCATGAAAATCTCAAACAATGTGTGTTTGCTTGCAATGTTATTTTGAAGAATGGTTTTCATGAAACTAGATTAAGAGAAGGAAGTAAGCATGAAACTTTGACAAAATATGGTTTTAAAGCTTCTAATTCTTTGGTTTTGTCAAATCCTCTTTGGAATTGCTTGAGTTTCTCTAAAGAAAAATCTGTTTTGGAGTCTTTTGTTTTTGAATTTGTTTGTTTTGCATCCATCTCACATTATTTTGTTTTGCCTCAAGTTAAATCTACTTCTTTGGAATTTTTCATGCATAAATTAGCTCATACACATACATTACATACTTCTTTGATTGCCATTCATGTTCAGCCCATTTTTGTGTGTCAATCTTTAATTTCCAGCAAGCATTTCTTTATCTTGACACATGCATTACACAAACTTTTGAGCATTGATCTTTTTGCTTTATGTCCAAACCTGAAAGTTTTTATTTTGAGTGAAAATTCTGGTTTTAAATTCAGCCTTTTAAGGAGGTATGTTGAGTCCTTTGTTTTGTGTCACATCCCATTCACAAATTTCATGCATTGTTGTGCATATACATGCAAAAATAAGTTTGCTACTGAATTGGTTTCACTTAATCCTATCTACTCCAATCTTGTTTCATTTAAAATGCTTAGGATTTTTGTGAAATTCATGCATCCTAGTTTTGTTATTAGTTTAGGCCATATTGTGTTCAATTCTTGTTTGTTTGAATGGCCTATGCAAACTATTGTCTTGACATGCATAACTTGTGCTTTTCATAACCATAACACTTGTGTGAGTTTAGGTCCATTTGTTTTGAGTGCATACAGCATCCCTAAGGTAAATTCTTCCAACACTTTTTCTAGTTTTGGGAATAATGTTTTTGAGATGGCAAAGGCAATGAAAGTGATGCCTAGAGTTAAGATGAAAATTGTGCAAACTTTCAGATTTTTTGTGCTAATTGCTTCTAACTTTGTTTTTGACCCTGGAGGTATCAAAATTATCATTGCATTTGGATATTGGTTCAGGTTTTTCACAAGATTAAAGCTCCATACACAAGCATTCCATGCTATTGGTGCTTATGTGAAAGGTAAGTGCTTATGTGTTGATTATTTCATTGTTATTGATTCAATTCCCTTTTCTAATGTAGGTTTTGATTCGAGGACGAATCCTTCTAAGGAGGGGGGAGCTGATATGATCAAAGAAGGCACAACCAAGGATGGCAAGGATCCATTGAAGATAACTAGTGGACCATTGACAAGGAAGAAAGCTAAGGAGCTCACAAGTGCACTACAAGCTCACTTTCGCAAGGAGCTGCTGGAACATGCAAGGAATCATATGGAGATGATGGCCAAGCTTGGATGTTGACAGATTGGCGATGTTCTGGTAGAAAAATCATATCTTGAGCTAAACAGATCAGAATTGAGTAATTCTTGATTCATTGGAAAGCTAACATCTGGAGCTACAAATCATATGAAGACCATGAAACCCAGTTTGCACGTTAAGGAGGTCCAATTTAGCTTCAAAGTCGCGATTTATGAGTTATCGCTGGTTCAGAAGCAGTTGCAGTATTTTGGGCATATCTTTGGCTTTAGATGTCCGTTTTGTGTGGTTCAGGTGTCATTTCAAAGCTAAGAAATAGATCTACAACTTTCATGCTTTGAATTTTGAGAAATCATGGCTGCATCAAGTTCGAATTTCAGCTTGAAGTTGAAGACACAAGCAGGAACCACCTGAGAAGACTATTTTGGGGTTTTTATGGCCAATCTTGTGTTGTAACGTATTTTATTTTATTTTCCTGTTTATTTACATTATTTAGGATGTTATTTAGGCCATGGAAGTGATTTAGGTCACTTAGGATAAATGGAATTCGCTGCACACCTTAAACATGTGTTAAAAGGGTGTAGGAATCCTAGTTTGACTAGGTTTTCTTGAGTCCTTTGTAACTAGGTTTCCTAGGTGACTTGGGCTGCGAATTTTGCCCAGATTTTTACCCTAGTTTAGGCCTATATAAAGGCACATATTCTGGATGTAAACACATAGATTAATGCCAAAATAATATTGCTCTTTGGAGAGGTTTTCTCTTTGGTTCTTTGTGGACTGCCTTGGTGCACAAGTGTGCTTGTGTTCTTGGAGTTCTATACTTCTCGTTTCTAGTCACAGGTTGATTAGGGGTGGGGGTCTTCAAATCCAGTCTCTTTGATGTCTTGTGGAGCTTGAAAAACATCTTGGGCGCATTTCATGGTCTTTATACCATCGGGGTTCGCATCACCTTAAGCCTGTGCTTCGAAGGTACATGGAAATTGTGGACATTTAGAGCTATCACCAAATGGTTCAAAAGGCATTAGCTCTTGAGAGGGAGTTTGAAGACTCAAGTATTCAAAGTAAGAAGGTGGAGGTTGGACCATCCAACCTACGAAAAAGTGTTGTAAAACTTCCAATGGAAGGAAAGGTGGCCGAGACCCAATGGTCAGCCAGGAGGAAGAAAGGGGGCTTATGCCCCAAGTGTAGGAGATTTCGTGGCTCCAGGCCATGTACTTTAGGAACTAACATTTGCAACAACTATGGATAGAGTGGTCATTGGGCGAAGGAATGCCTAAGGGCTTGGCCAGGTCTGCCTAAGTATCTGACCCCTGCTCCCTTTGGCATAGGAAATTGACATTGTGTTGCCATAGGAGTGATGCCCAATGGCATCCTCATTGTATGACATGTTGGCCTGAAGTAGAAACTTCTGATGAAAAGATATCTGCAAGACTTTGAAGAACATGGGTTAGGAGCTCCCTAGAGTGTGTTTTCAAGGGAGGAACCTCTGACGCCCAAATTAGTATATAGGAGAGCAGTGGTTAAGAGTAGAGAGTAAGAAAGAAAGAGTCTCATTTTTCTTACCATGGATCCCTTAAGTATTTATAGGAGGGTGGAGGGAGGAGGCCATTTTACACTGCCTATCCAGATCATGACACGTTTTCAACTAGATTTGTTCATACCTTCGGAGGCATGTATCTCTAGCTAGCCATAAACCGTTTTGACTAGAGGGTAGGGGCATGTGTGAGGCCGCTTTGTTAGAGGTTGCTTAACCATTTTTGTCATTTCTCTATAAGATCCCTTTGGAGGTGTGAGACCCCTTCAGGTAGAGATTTATAGCTGAGGGTTACCTGAGAAGGCCCTTCAGAAGGGCGGATCATCTTTAGGAGACCTTTTCCTCTATCAAGGATGATAGCCCTATTTTTCGTGGTAGGCAGCTCAAAAATTTGAGGGTGATGAGGAGACTTTTTCCCGAAGTTATCCATATAAGCTTTTGAAGGTGGTGCGGAAAATCTTTCGAGGTTGGTGCTTTAACTTACGGAGGGTGGTGTTAGGCTAGTCACTTAGGATTTCTTGTTGGTGATAGCCCTTCGGCTATCACATGCCCCCCTCAAAGAAGGCGAAGTTAAGTCTTTGGCTCTAATCACTCAAGGGCACGTATTTGGAAATCCTGCTTTTTTGGGTAGCTAAAGCTATCCTTGGCGAAAGAACTTGCTTCTGCTAGCTCCTCGGGCTGAGACATTTTCTTTTCACTGAAGTTGTATACTCGGAATTTCCTAGGGTTCTGCATTTGTGTTCCATTCTCTAAATTTGGGCCCCTGATTAGGACGTTGCTAACGAAGTTGCACCTCCGGAGTTGCAAGGAGTTGGGTTATATCTTTTACCCAAACATTCAGTTCTGGCGAAATTGTACCTTTGGACATGAGGGGCTGTTATGTTCTTAGGCCAAATTCATGACTTTAACCAAGGTTACATTTTCAGGGGTGAGGAGCTAATGCCTTCTATTAGTGAACCGTCTTGCCTTTTGACCTGGCGGTCACGTTACTTTGGAATAGGCAATATAGACCTACTAGTGTCAGAAAGTGTGCCCTCATTTCTCATGTCATGTGACACGTGTCCTTAGTTTATTGCCAATTTATCACATTTGTTACATCTGTTACGTCCCATCGCTTCTGAAGGGTCATTATTGCGATGCTTCGCTTATCTCCTTCAGTCTATATAAAGCCTTTCTTATTCAAAGTTTCCATACTTCTTCAACTTTCATTTCTTTTGCTCTCGGATTACCCTTCACCTCCTAGCTTTCTTTTGCAGCGGTGCTAGTGGCGGAGGGATTTCCGACAAGGTTTTGCTGCGTTCTCCGAAGTTCTTATGTTTTCTGAATAGGTGGGTTTCCTTCCAAAGTTGCTCTTCTTTTTCCCATTTTTTTCATCCATCTATTTGAGGTTAGATACTTAGTCACCGAAAATGTCTTCTTCCCACGCCGAGGTTCATTTGGTTCTCGAGAGTTGGATTCTCTCAATTCTCATCTGAGCTGCACGACTTCGGAAAACTAAGGAAGTGGTTGGCCAAATTTTTGCTTCCTTCTTACGCCATCACCAGGCTTCCCGGACCTACTGTGCCGAGCTACCTTTCTCATCGTGATGAGGTTACTGTCTTCAGAGCATAGCTGAAGGTGGGTCTTTGGTATCCTCCACTGAAGATGGTTTGCGACTTTTGCCAATTTCATGGCATAGTCCTTAACCAACTTCCCCCGAACTCCTACTCTTACTTTAATGCCTTCACTGTATGTGTGGGGTCTTGAAAATAGAGCCCCACTTCATCCATTTCATGCAATATTACAAACTTTACCTCATCCTGAAGGGCGGATTCTACTTCTTGCTCCCTTGGGGATCCGGGAGCAAGAAGTTTACTTTCACTTTGGGCACCAAAGATAGTTGGCGAGGTTGGTAGAAAAAGTTATTTTTCTTGAAAGTAGATGAGAAGTCGAAGGACATTCACTTGAAGTGGACTTTGGGAAAGCTCGACGTTAATGTGATAGACCCGTCCAAGTTGCTTACCCTCGAACTGGAGTCCCTGTTTGAGGAGTTTGACAACCGTATTCGGGAAGTAGCTGACTGGTCAGACCAAGCTTCTTTATGTCCACTATACCCCTTCCTGATCAGATGGAACCTTATGACTGAAAAAGTACTTTTGAAGCTCGCGGTCATCAAGAAGCATATCACTAACTTGAATATGCCAAAACCAGCAGTGGATGGGAAGAATTCCTGGCTTGTCATGCTCCTTCAGGGTGAACTTATGTATTGGGTGCTTGTTAAGAGTAAACTCCTTTTCAACTTGTTGTTTGCTCTTAACTATCATATCATCGGCATATACTTGCATATTTCTCCTGATTTGGGAGCTAAATACCCTATTCATCAGCCTTTGGTATGTTGCTCCTACATTTTTAAGGCCGAAGGGCATTTTGACGTAACAATAGGTACTAACTTTGATAATGAAGGTGGTTTTTTCCTCATATTCGGGATTCATTTGAATTTGGTGATATCCATTAAAGGTGTCAAGGAAGCAAAGTAGGCCATATTCAGCAGTGGAATCTACCAATTGGTCTATTGGTGGTAAAGGATGCGAGTCCTTTGGATAGGCATCATTTATGTCTCAAAAGTCGATGCACATTTAGAGTTTATGACTCTCTTCCTTCGTGGCAACAAGAACATTGCTGAGCCATTCGGGGTACTTGACCTCCCTTATTATGCCTACCTCCATTAACCGCTAGACTTTATTTTTAATGAAATTGTTCATATGCACTGAGAGGCTACACTTTTTTTGTCGAATAGGCCTCACCTCTGGGCATACTTTACAGTGCTGAATTATACTAAGGTCTACCCCAAGCATATCCTTCGGAGAGTAAGCAAACAAATCTTTGTTCATTAATAGAAGAGATACAAGCTTTTCTTTGTCACCTTTGGCTAGTTTTTTCCCTACTCAGGTACTTTGGCCCGTGACAATTTCTACATCCTCTATTTTTATATTTTCAAGATCACTATTTTCACCTTCTATCGTACCTTCGCCAGCCATGTTCTTCTCTCCTGAAGTCTATGTGTGAACTTTCATTAGGATCTGTCTTACTTTCATGAAAACTTTCCTTACTTTGGCTTGAATGGTGAGTATTTCCATGTCACCTTCCTTTGTGCCGAATGTGACTGTTAGGTATTTCACATCTGGGTGACCCTATGTCTACCTTCCGATGATGGCGTTATGTGAAGAAGGGACATCTATGACAATGAACCTTGTCATGGTGGAACCAAAGAGCTCTTTCTTGGTCTGAACCGAGGTTCCCCTTAGCATCAAGGGTAGATCGATCCACACGAGTACTCAGAGTTCTGAAGGACCTATGCCAAAAATAGGAGAGGTAATGGGTTTAAGGTCACCCTTGGAGATGCCCAAGTTTGGCAACAAATGGGAGAAAAAAATTTCAGCGTTCGACTGATCATCAAGGAGCATCTTCTTGACATCCCAGCTTCCTATCCTTGCCATGATTAGGAGAGGGTCGTCGTGTGGAAATTTCACGGTAGACCCATCTTTCTAAAAAAGCTTGTTCATTGGGTTGTCGAATTCCATCATTGAGATTTCTCAGGCTTTCCTTTTCCTCTCAGTCAAGGGTATTCTAGTTGTGATTGTTTGGATTATTGCTACCGGAGGTGGTCGGTTCTTTCATGGGCTTCGGTTCCAATGTCGGTCAGAATCATAGTCCTCATCCTCTCCTTTCCTCTCTTTTTCCTTTCTTTCTCTCGCTTTGGGGGATGGCATCCGCAAGTAGCCTCGAAGTGGCCCTTGCTTGATCAAAGATTCAACATACTTTCTCAGCTGGAAGCAATCTTCGGTATCGTGCCCGTGGTCTCAAGGAATTGACAGAATTTCTTCATGTTCTTCATATTGTCTAAAGTCAATATGAAGTCATGGCCTTCGGACGTTGGATTGCAGTTCCTTGCCTTTTGCTTAACCATTAGGATGTTCATTCTTTTAGTATTTAAGGGAGTGAGTGATACTGGTTTCTTTCCACTTGTTTTCTAAGGTTTGCCCCTTCCATCAGTGGAATACCGAGGTTGGTGACTTTGACTATTGAAGTGACTATACTCAGACTTAAGGCCGACCATCCTTAGCTCCTCGGCTGTCATGTGTTGCTCAGCTCTTCGGTAGAGTTCTCCGAGGGTGGCAAGGGGTCCTTGGAGAACTCATACAAGAGTTATGAGTCTTTCCTTAGTCCCTTGACCATGGCGAGGATGCGGATTTCAAGACGGAAGTACGGCATGCTGAGTGCTTGTTAATTGAACCTCTCAACATAGTCTCAAATGGTCTCCCCATTCTTTTGGGCTATGTCTAATATTTGGATGAGCATCTTCGCCGTCGGCCTGCTTCCGATGAACTGCTGGGTAAAGGCAGTGGATAACTCCTAGAAATCCATTATGGTTCCGGGGCCCAGGGAGTTGTACCACACAGTTGCCAGCCCCAACAGGGTGACTTCAAAGCATTTACAGAGAGTGGCATCGTCAGTGCCATGCAATACCATGCTCCACCTATACTTCATCAGATGAGCTTATAGGTCGCTACACCAATCATACGTTTCCAAACATGGTACTTGGAAGTTGCTGGGTATGGGGGCCTCTACGATGGTACGGATGAAGGGTGACTCTTCTCCGGTGAACATCTCCAACAACCTTGACCAGACAAGCTTTTAAAAAACCTATTTTTCCACCTTCTCCAACCTCTCCAAGATTTTCTCCATAAGGATGGTAGCACTGCCCTTTCCTCGTTGCCTGGTAGTCAATGACAATGGAGAGCGACGTCTTCTTTTTGGGGAGTAACTTCATTGATGGTAAGACTAGGACTTCCTATCTTTGGACAGACTTTGCCAGTGGGAAGTTCTGGGCCCTTTCAACACTATTCCTCCAGTGCAACATCCCCTAGATGGTATGTTCTCCATTGAGGACTCATTGTGAGAACGCTTGCTTCCAGAGCTCCAGCGAGGTGATTTAGGGCTTTTCTACTGACGGATATTTGAAGAAGATGCCCTTCCCCTTGGAGGTAGTTGTGACCACTTTTGGTCAAGCTATTGTGCCATTTCAGCCACGATAGAGCACTGAAAATCACGTAGAAAGCCCATCGTGACCATCAGATGATGTTCATCTTCCGGCAGGGAAGTGTCCACTGCAGGCTGTTCAGTCGTTGCTTGAGCTTCTGGTGCGGATTGGGACCTTAGGAGTCCCTTGTCCTTCGAACGTCAGGTCTTAACAATAGCGACTTGAGAATAGGTTCCTATAGACAGTGCCAAATGATGCCCAGCAACATCCTCATTGTATGACATGTTGGTTTGAAAGGGAGACTTTTGATGAGAAGATATCTGCAAGACTTTGAAGAACGTGGGTTAGGAGCTCCCCAAAGTGTATTTTCGGGGAAGGAACCTCCGATGCGTAAGTCAGTAAATTGGAAAGCAGTGGTTAAGAGCAGAGAGTAGGAAAGAGAAAGTTTCGTTGTTCTTACCAAGAACCCTCCTAAGTATTTATAAGAGGGTGGAGGGAGGAGGCCGTTTTACACAACCTATCTAGATCATGACACGTGTTCAGCTAGATCTTGTATGTACCTTCAAAGGCAGGTATCTCTAGTTGGCCGTAGTTCATTCTGGCCAGAGGGTAAGGGTGCGTGCAAGGCTTCTTTGTTGGAGGTTCCTTAACCATTGTTGTCGTTTCTCCGTAAGATCCCTTCGGAGGTGTGAGACCCCTTTGGGTCAAGATTTATAGCTGAGGGCTACTAGAGACGGCCCTTCGGAAGGGCGGACCATCTTCGGTAGACTTTTTCCTTTGTTAAGGATGATATCCCTATTTTCCAAGGTAGGTAGCTCAAAAATCCAAAGGTGGCGAGGAGACTTTTTCCCGAAGTTGTCCATATAACCTTCCAAGGGTGGTGCTATGACTTCCCGAGGGTGGTGTCAGGTTAGCCACTTAGGATTTTTTATGGGTGATAGTCCTTCAGCTATCAAACAATAGTTGAGTTGAGGATTTTCACCTTGGCTAGTCAAGTGACTAGCGAGCCAGCCATTATTCGAGGTAACTTTACGTTTCAAAATAATAGCGTTAGACTACTATTTGATACTAGTGCTGCTTTTTCTATGATATCATCTACCTTGCTAAATAGATTGAAATTGTAGTGTGATATCTCTAATTAGTTGAAACTCATTAGAACTGCAAAGCAAGTTTTATTGTGACCAATGACTTGGTTACTAGGTTTCCTTTACACTTAGGCAACCATGACTTTGCTTGTGAATTATGGGTTATAGAATTGATGTCATATGACTGAGTATTAGGAATGTGGATTGGCTAAGTAAACATAAGGCACAAATTGACTATGCTAATCACTCAGTTGTTGTTATTGATACTCAAGGAGCTTGAGTGACTTGCACAGGAGGGTTAGCAACTAATGCTAGAAGTTTGGACCTTAGACTTATGGGCTCCATCCCCATAGTTGACAAGGAAGTGTATTACCTTGAATGCGGTGGCCATAAAGGATGAACTTAAGGAAATTCCTAGAGCCAATCAATTTCCTGAGGTGTTCTCAGTGGATTTGTTTACGTTACAACCCAAGCGGGACATCGAGTTTTCCACTCACCTTTAGCCTTAAGCAGAACCAATTTCAATGCCTCCTTATCAAATGTCATATTCTAAAATGGATGGGGAGAAGCAATTGGAGGAATTGCTAGAGAAAGGCTTTATAAGGCCTAGTGTGTCACTGTAGGGAGCCCCAATGTTGTTTGTAAAGAAGAAGGATAGAACTTTGAGATTGTGCGTCGACTACATAAAGTTTAATGTAGTAATAGTTAAGAATAAGTATTCACTTCCTAGGATCAATGATCTATTTAATAGACTGTGGGGAGTGAAAGTGTTTTCCAGGATTGACCTCCAGTCTAGATACTTCTAGATTAGAGTTAAGGAGGAAGATATCTCGAAGACCACCTTCAGGTTAAGATACGGGCACTATTAGTATACAGTTATGCTGTTTGGTGTGACCAATGCCTTGGTAGTATTCATGGAATCCATGAATAAGATCTTCAGACCATTTTTGGATCAGTTTGTTGAAGTCTTCATTAATGATATCTTGGTATACTCATAATCTGCCCAAGAGCATGAGGAGCACCCGAGGATAGTTTTGCAAGTGCTGAAGGATAATAATCAGTACTATGCAAAGTTGTCCAAGTATGAGTTTTGGTCTGAGAGGATATAGTTTTTTAGAGACGTCATTAGTTCCCAAGGGTTGTCAGTTTACCCTGAGAAGGTTTAGACAGTAATCAAGTGGAAGAGGCCAACTACAGTTACAGAAATGGAGCTTCTTAGGCTTGGCAGGCTACTATAGGAGGTTCATAGAGAAATTCTCTATGATAGTAACACTGTTGATAGCCTTGATAAAGAAAGCTTAGAAGTTTGATTGGACACCGAAGCATTAAGAGGCTTACTTGGAGTTGAAGAAGAAGTTCACAAGTACACCGATACTCATTCTGCTAGGCCCGAACAAGTCTTTTACAGTGTAAACAAATGCATCAGGTTCTGGTCTGGGGTGTGTATTAATGTAGCAAAATCAAGTGATTGCCTAGGCTCAAGGCAATTGAGGCCTAATGAGTTGAACTACCCAGTTCACAACCTTGAGCTAACGGTAATAGTCTTTACTCTTAAGCTTTTGAGGCATTACTTGATGGGGAGATCATTCAAGATTTTCACTGACCATAAAAGTTTAAAATACTTGTCCATTCAAAAGGAGTTGAACATACGGCAATGTCTATGGATTGAATACGTAAAGGATTATGATTGCTTGATTAAGTACTATGTGGGGAAAGAAAATATGGTGGCAGATGCTCTTACTCGAAAGTACATAGGAGTGATCCTATCTAAGGATTAGGCTACAAGTTCTTGAAGAAGAATATTGGAGGATTGTTTCCCAACCTTAGAAAGACCGAGAAAGAGCCTTAGTCTACATTTTTTAGATTCAGTCAGCCTGGTAGGCTAAGGTTAAGAAGGCTCAAAGTAAGGATCCATTATTGAAGAAGATTCAGGAGATGAGACACTTGGTGCCATGAGGAAAGAGTTCAGATACAAGGATGGGATACTACACCAAGGGGATCAAATCTATGTGCCAAATGTAGATAGACTTAGGTAGCAGTCTTATAGGAGGCACATAGTAGTAGGCTAAGTATTCATCCCGACGTTAGTAAGATTTACCATGACTTGAGGACACACTTTTGGTGGCCGGGACTGAAGAGGGATGTAGTTGGACACATAGCTAAATGTTTCACATGCCAAATGGTTCAAGTGGAACATCAAAAACTACCAAGCACACTTCAGAGTTTACCTTTTCCAGAGAGGAAGTGAGGATCCATCACAATGGACTTCCTAGTGGGATTACCAAATACTCGGAGCAAACATGATTCGATGTGGGTGGTGGTCGATAAGTTGACCAAATCTGCGCATTTCATAACCATAAAGATTACTTATACATTAGAGAGGTTGGCACAGTTGTATATTAAGGAGATCGTAAGGTTTCATGGCATATCAGATCAAATCATATTTGATAGGGATCCTCAGTTTGTATCAAGGTTTTGGAACACTTTCCAAGAGGCATTAGGGAGTAAGGTTAGTCTTACTACTACCATCCATCTTCAGACTGACAGGCAGTTTGAAAGTGTGATACAAACCTTGGAAGACATGTTACGTATGTGTGCCATAGACTTTAGAGGTGATTGGGATCAACAATTGTCACTTATTGAGTTTCCTTACAATAACAGTCATCAAACTGTTATAGGTGTGGCACCATATGAGGCTTTGTATGGTGGGCGATGCATGATGCCCCATTGTTGGGTTGACATTATAGATAGGGTAGTGTCGGTCCTGAGATCATATTCGACAACATAGCTAAGATTAGATTGATCCAAGAGAGATTAGAGCAGCAAACAACCGACAAACTAAGTATGCAAATTTTAGGAGACGAGATTTAAGTTTTGAAGTTGGTGATAAGTACTTCTCAAAGTATCTCTTATGAAGGGGGTAGCCCGGTTTGGGCAGAGGAGTATGCTATCCCCTAAGTATATTGGACCCTACAAGATCTTAGAGAAAGTAAGGAAAGTTGAATATCGATTGGCGTTACCACCCAACTTGTCCCAAGTGCACAATGTGTTTCACATTAGTCTTCTAAGAAAGTGCATAGTTGATCTGGGACAAGTAGCTAACCCATCGGTGGTTCCTATCCAAGATCACTTGACCTACGAGGAGATGCCCATCAAGATCCTTGATAGGCAAGTTAGGAAACTCTGGACCATGTGGATTCCAATGGTTAAGATCCTTTGGTTAAACCATAGTGAAGAGGAAGCTACTTGATAAATCGAGCAGGATATGCTAAATGGGTATCATAGTGAATTTCCTCAGTTGTAGCAGAATTTGAAGGACCAAATTATAGAATGAGGGGAGCATGTTATGGCCCTCATAGTAGAAAACTCAATTGAGGGGGTAAATTAATTAAATTCCTATTTTAATACCTTATTTCAAGTTAACTAGGCAAGGATTAGTAAGTTGGACAAAGTTTACTAAGTTCCGAGTAGTTTATGGCACCAAAAGAGGTTAAAGGTAAAATGGTAATTATGCATCCAAGGTGTCGGGCTGAGACCCAAGAGTTAAAAATATGTTTTGAAGCATAAACCTCGGTTAAAACCCAAAGATTTGCTAAAGTGTTAATGATTTGACTAAAGGTTGACTAGAACTACTTTTTTTGGAAAGGGTTTATTTTGACAAACTTAAGAAACTTTGGGGACTTTTTCAAAATAGAGTTTATAAACTTGGTAAAGTGTTTCTGGCTACTACTATTCCCATCTTCCTAGCCAAGCCCGAGTTCCTATTTCTCCTTGAATTAATGCCCAAAATCAAATGCTTTTGGTGGAATTTGAAGGCCCAAGGGGTATATAAGCTTTGGGCAACTTGTTTCAAGCTTGTTTATTTGTTTAGGAAGTGTTTGCCACATTTTCCAGTTGGGTTCTTATATTTGGCAAGAGGTAACATTGATTTCTTGTTTGTTGTTTGTTTATTTGATGAATTGAAGCTTGGGTTTTGCTTGGCTGTTGTTGATCATGTGCCATTTGGCTTAGTTTGCTTGGAACTTAGGTTAAACATTGCGGAGTTTGTTCTTGTTGAATAGTTGGTTAATCCTTGCTAGGTAGATGAAATTGAGGTCAAAGATGTATAGTTTCAAGCTTATTTGATGCTATTGGAGTGTTGTTGCTTTGTTGGAAACAAGTGATTTTGACGATAGCATTTGTTATGGGCAGGTGTGTCCATGGTGGACTAGTCTTGGAATTGTGGTTTGTATGATGTTTTTATGCATCATAGGATATTTATGATGGTGAATTTGTGGCCTATGCAATTTGCTTTATAGGTTTATGGTGAGCTTAGGCATCCTTTGTTTTCCTTGAACTCATAGGAAACATCCAAAATGGCTTAAGAGGGTGTTTTTAAGGTTCAAGACATGGGGTCCTAGTGTCAAGATGCATCCGGCACTATAGAACCCAGGGTGCATTTTTTTGTCTGCAAAGCAAAGTGTTCTTGGCACCTAGGCCCCAGCTGGTGTGTAGGTTTTAGGTGCTCTTGGCACCTAGGCCCTAGAGCCCTTTTTCAGCAAATTTTAGCTTTCTTTAAAAAGGATTCATGGAAGGTTAAGGATTGTCCTATGGCTGCCTAGGAATTATAATGGTACAATGGCATTCCAGAACATCCAAAAACTTTCCCATGATCTAGGGGTTTTGTTATAGTTTGTGAATTGTAAGTGCACCTCATGAGAAAACTAGTTAATGGGCCATAACAAATACACCATTAGATGAGGTGGAATATTTAGGACCATCGAGACCTTAATTGTACCTTCAGGTTCAAGGCCTCAATGAGGAAACCTTAGTACACGTAGTGGGTTCTTCAGGACCTAGGAAATATCAGTCCAATGATAGTGTCCCTATACAACATAAGGGAGGTTCAACTAGTGATGAACTTCACTAGTTAGGCTAGTGAGCAATGCTTGCTAATAGACAAGTCTTTGCCTTGTAGTTTAAGGACTAGGTAGAGGACAAATCCCAAGGGACTGAAACTTATGCGCATAGCTTTACCTTCACACTATATGAGCTCACAGTAGATTACATATGCTAATATACGTGTTGTCATTCACATTTTTCTTGTAGTGAAGATCCTTTACTGAAAATTATAAATTCTCACTCTCTTATCTTATGTTGTGTAGATTTTGATCGTGTTGAGCCCGACAACTGCTGAGAGTTGTTGTGATAGTCTTTTGTTATAGGTATTTTGCTATAAGAATCTTTATGATTCTATTTTTCCTAGTTACTAATTGGTGAAGTAACAATACTAACTATACTATTTTTCTTGGCCGCATAGGCTAGTAGTACCTAGATAGACTTTTATGACTCACCACTAGGACCCATCTCCAAGGTAGGAGTTAGTTGGGAAGATCTCAATAGAGGCTTGTGTATGTTATATGCCTAGTTGCCTCCCATGTCTATGTTTGGAGCTTTAGACTTCAGAGTGGCTCTTCGGTAAAGGGCAATAGTCTACTTTTGCTAAATGCCCTTACATGGTTATTATGTGTAGTAATGATAACACAAATGTTGATTAGGTATGCTTTGACTTTTTGAGCTTGATTTTTATGAAAAAGTGCCTTGGCCATGTGAATGTTTTATGGCTTCCATATACTCAAGCCAAAGCTAAATGAGAATGCGTTTTGCATTTTCTATGCTAATCAACTAGTTTCATGAAGTTTTAATTCGCGCACATATATAGCTAGCTAATTACAACCACCATGAGATCTGTTCTTATGGCTTCCTGGGTAGGGCTAAGGTTGGCTGTGTCAATACTATTTGGGCAATGGGTGCAGTCTTGGGTCAATGTAGAAATAAACATTTCCAACCCATTTACTATTCTAGTAAGATGCTAACTAGTGCACAAAAAAATTATACCACTACTGAGAAAGAACTTTTGGCTGTAGTTTTTGTTATCAACAAGTTTTGTTCTTACTTTGCTCCTATCTAAGGTTATTGTTTATTCTAACCATTCTGCCTTGAAGTATTTATTGAATAAGAATGATGCACAGCTAAGACTAATTAAGTGGGTTCTTTTACTCCAAGAGTTTAATTTGGAAAATTTAGACAAAAAAGGTGTGGAGAACCTAGCCGCAGAACATCTCTCCAGGTTAACGAATCCAGAAAGGGAATCAATGAACGAGAAGTAGATTAACAATTCATTCCTTGACAAACACCTCCGTATGCTTTATTTGAAAAATATGGATAAGCCTTGGTTTACTAACTACATTAATTATCTTGTGTGTAGGGAGCTACCCTAGGATCTGAAATATCAAGAAAAGAAGAAATTCTTTTTAGAGCTAAAACATTACTTCTGGGTTGAACCATTTCTACTTAGAATCTATATAGATTAAATCATTCAGCAATGCATATCCTACCCAGATACTGAGAGAACTTAAACACTGTCATTTCCAATGCAACACTACACCATGGAAGGCATTAGAGTCAGGTTTCTATTGGCCATCCCTGTTCTAAGATGCAAGAAAGTCTATAGCCTCATGCGATAGCTGTCAAAGGTCTAGCTATATTTTGAAAAGGAATGAGATACATCAATATGGGATCCAAGTTTATGAAGTACTTGGCTTCTAGGGGATTGATTTTAGTGGTCCTTTCCCATCATCCTTAGAGAATAATTATATCTTAATAGCTGTGAATTTTGTTTCTAAATGGGCAGAAGCACAAGCCTTCCCTATAAATGCTATGAGGGTTATGGTTAAATTTTTGAAGAAGTTGTTCACTAGATTTGGAACCCCAAGAGCCATAAGTAGCAATAGAGGTACACATTTCTATAATTCTCAATTCTAAGTCACCTATAGATGAACTACTGTGTGCCACCTACAAAATAACTATTGCGTGCCACCCATAAGCTAGTGGTTAAGCTGAGCCATCTAATAGGGAAATTAATCATATCCTAAAAAAATTAGTTTCAGTGTAAAGGAAGGATTGGTTTCTTAAGTTAGATGACGTGCTATGGGCATATTAAGCAGCATTCAAGACATCCATTGGAACCACCCCATATTGTCTAGTTTACGGGAAAGCATGTCACCTTCCAGTAGAGTTGGAACATAAAGAGTATTAGGCTATAAAGAATATTAACTTTGATTTTGAGCGTGCAGGTGAAAAAAATTTGCTGCAACTAAATGAGCTTGATGAATGGTAGAATTTAGCATATGAAAACTCCAAAATATATAAAGAGGAGGTGAAGAAATGGCATGATATGAGGATAAAGCAAGATGTAATAAATGACTTAGGCCCTAAGTAAGCATACACATGGGCCTACTAGGCCAAAGGGCCCTACAAAAGGTAAGACACATCCATGAACACTATGTCCCACATAAAATATGACCAAACCCCACTATATACAATAAAAGAGTTTTTAAGCTAGCGAAAGCTGGCAAGCTCAAGGGCAAATGTAAGAATGCATGCTCAAGTGCAAAAATAGACTAATGAGTGTTTTGTTTGTTTGTTTGTTTGTTGGTTTGTTTGCTTGTGTGTGAAGTATGGGGAGTCTTGTACCAAAAAGGGTATATGATGATCATTATATAGTCTCCATGACATAAGAGCTCATGGCATGCCCATATAGTTTATTGGCAAGGTTCATGCTTGCATGGAAATATGTGCATATGGTATCTTATGTGTGATGTTGTTATGTATTGTTTGTTTTAGAATGCCTTACTAAGTATTTTACATACGTACCTTTATTGTTAATATGCAAATAAGATTGTGCAAAAGCCAAATAATCCACTATGATTATTTGATACTTGTTTGTTAGTTTCTCATAGGTACATTTTGCATACACTACATGTTCATTTTTTATATGTTGCATGCACTCATGGTCAAAGTCTTACTCCAAACTTTTTTGCCTTGTACAGTAAGGTAGTTGGGTAAGGACTTCTTGGGTTGCTCCTCACTTGGGTTTCTCTTTCCTTAGCAAAGGTGGGCCTATTGACCATTTGGGCCATGAATATTTTGTAGCATAGTGGTAGTACTAGTAGGAGGTCTACTAGTATTGACCTTGACTTAGCATAACAATGGCGTGTAATATTATTATTTCAGGTTAGGCTTATCAACCCATGACATTACTTGCTTAGGTTGATAGGCAAAACACTTAGATATGCTGGGTTTCGGGAGCCAAACAGCACAGCGGAATTTAACCGAAACCCTCCAGGATCCAAGTGAAACAGGGTAAACCGGGTGTTCAAAAATTTTCATAGCTAATTTTCAGTTGAGATCTCTCACTCAACTGTAGACTTGAATCACAAAACTTGAACAGTTGACGTGTTCAAGCTCTCTATGGTATCCACACGAGCCTCTCAGGACCACCACGCTTCCACCGCGTCCCGGCAGATACTTTTCTCTTGCGCTCGTAGTGCTAGCTTGTGTCCTCCAAGGAATTGCAAGAGAAGAGTGCGACTGTCCTTTTGGGTGGCTAGGGCAAGGAGACCTACAAATTTCTCACTAGAAGTTCTGTTTATAGTGAGACTCAACTTCCAGGCCTAATGGGTTTCAAAGCCCTAATCCAATTAGGCTTTAATTTCGGGCTTAATAATGGCTCAACTTTTGGGCCAATTATTAACATGAAGTTATCATGAAACCATAACACAAATAATTAGCTCATGCACTCTAATAATCCAAATAGCTTTATTTGTGTGACCCAATAGGCTTTTACCATGTTGCCAATGATCATAAATCACATTTATGATCATAAGCAATGAATGGTGTCTAGCAACACATCATTGCTACCCAAGTGACAAGATTGTTGGTGATTCGACTAAACCTTTATGATCATTACCTATATATGCCATTGTCCCTTTCTCCAAGATATCAAGACTAAGCATGAGACATGGAATGTGTCACTCTCATATAGCCCAATCTTTGGCTTCTTGATTACCGAGTATACTAACTTAAACTGATGACATTGATATCATATATCAACTCATCTGAGCATGGCCATGCATTTTCTATGTCTTACTTTATCAAGGGGCCTGAAGATATCACTCCCGTTACATAGAAGAGACAAATCCTAGCTTGACCATAGAAAACCCTCCGCATGATATGTGATATACCCAATGACCGCCTTCAAGTTCACTCAGTTACGAGCAACAAAGGGAAGTATCAAAGTATGTGACTCACATGTATGGAACCTTGATGATCTTAGGAGAAAAGACTACATATACCATGATCACTTTGAGAATCACTTATGACACTCATATAACGATCCATGTAGCGTTCTCATGGTGGGTCGGTTCGTTAACAAGTTTTCCAAGTTGTACCCATATGTAGACTTCATATCTCATATTAGTCTCCACATATGCTAGTCATTATGTATTATTGTAACCTGTTCTACAATAATACTAGACTAGGGACATTTGAGAATATCATTACACTAGGGTTACAATTATGTTTATTACGTTACACAGAAACAAAATAACAAACGTAGTTGATAGATTAATACCTTAATAAAATATCATGGCTCAATGTGCAAAAATGCAATCATCTCATGATTGGATTTTTTGCACACCTCAAAAAATCTCCCACTTGCACTAAAGCAAATCATCCATATATCTAATACTGATGGACCTGGAATGGCTATCATGCTCCTGTTGCCTAAGGGGCTTTATCAGCGAATCAGCAATGTTGTTGTCAGTTGAAGTCCTGCATATCCTCACATCACCCCTCTCGATGATCTCTCTGATGAGATGGTAGCGTCAGAGTATGTGTTTGGATCACTGGTGAGATCAAGGTTCCTTAGCCAATGCAATTGCTCCATTGTTGCAACAATAGAGCTCTATTGGGTCGACAATGCTTGGAACCACTCCAAGTTCAATGATGAACTTCTTGATCCAAACTACCTCCTTTGCAGCATTAAAGGCAGCAATGTTCTCAGATTTCATTGTAGAGCTAGCTACTGTCTCTTGCTTTGAACTTTTCCAGAACACAACACCACCACTAATAAAAAAAACATGACCAGATTGCGATCTAAAATCATCCTTATCGAATTTGAAGCTAGCATCGATGTAACCCCTTACAACGAGCTCATCTTCACCTCCAAAGACCAATAATGCATCCTTATCCTTTGTAAGTACTTAAGGATGAACAGCTGTCTAGTGACTTTCACTAGGGTTTGGTTGGCACCTGCTTGTCATCCTCAAGGTGTACGAGACATCGGGATGAGTACATATCATGGCATACATGATAGATCAAATTGCTTAGGCATATGGAATCTTACTTATGCACTCTCTTTCCTCAGGTGTACTCAGACACTAAGATCTAGAAAGAGTTATACCATGTGACATGGGCAAGAATCCTTTCTTGGAATCTTGCATGCTAAACCTTTTTAGCACCCTGTCAATGCATGTACTTTGACTTAGCCCAAGAAGCTTTATAGATCTATCTCTATAGATCCTGATGCTTAACACCAAGGCAGCTTCACCCAAGTCCTTCATAGAGAAACATTTCCCTAGCCAAGTCTTTACAGACAGTAGCTCAGGAACGTCATTCCTGATAAGTGGTATGTTATCTACATACAACACCAAGAAGACAATAGCGCTCCCATTAACCTTCTTATAGACACAAGGTTCATCTTCATTTTTGATAAAACCAAACTCTTTGATTGCTTCATCAAAAAGAAGATTCCAACTTCGAGAAGCTTGCTTCAGTCCATAAATGGACCTTTGCAACTTGTGTTAGTGTCATGCCTAAAAAGCCAATCATGAGATGATTGAATTTTTGCACATTAAGTCATGATATTTTATTAAGGCATTAATCCAAGAATTATGTTTGTTGTTCTGTTTCTACGTAACATAATAAACATAATTGTATCCCTAGAATAATGATATTCTTAAACGTCCCTGGTCTAGTATTATTGTGGAGTGGGTTGTAAAAATACATAACAACTAGCATATGTGGAGACTAATATGAGATATGTAGTCTACATATGGGTACAAGTTGGAGAACTTGTGTACTGGACCGACCCACCATTAGAAGACTAAATGGATCGTTATATGAGTGTCATAAGTGATCCTCATAGTGATCATGGTATATGTAGTCTTTCGACCTAAGATCATCAAGGTTCCCTACATGTGAGTCACGTACTTTGATACTTTCCTTTGTTGCTTGTAACTGAGTAAACTTGAAGGAGGTCATTGGGTATGTCACATATCATGCAGAGGGATTTGTATGATCAAGATGGGATTTGTCCCTCCTATGTAACGGGAGTGATATCTTCGATCCCCTCCTTGATAGAGTGAGACTTAGAAAATGCACGGCCATGCTCGGATGAGTTGATATACGATATCAGTGTCATCAGTTTAAGTTGGTCTACTTGGTAATCAAGAAACCAAAGATTGGGCTATACGAGAGTGACACATTCCATGTCTCGTGCTCAGTCTTGATATCTTGGTCAAAGGGACAATATCATATATCGATGATGATCATAAAGGTTTAGTCGAATCACCGACAATCTTGTCCCTTGGGTAGCAATGATGTGTTGCTAGACACCGCTCATTGCTTATGATCATAAATGTGATTTATGATCATTGCTAATGTGGGAAGAGCCTATTGGGTCGCACAGATAGAGTTATTTGGATCATTAGAGTGGATGGGCTAATTATTTGGGTTATGGTTTCACAATAATTTCGTATTAATAATGGGCCCAAGAGTTGAACCATTATTAAGCCCGAAATTAAATCCTAATTGGATTAGGGCTTTGAAACATATTAGGCCTGGAAGTTGAGTCTCACTATAAATACAACTTTTAGTGAGAAATTCAAAGGTCTCATTACCCTAGCCTCCCAAAAGGACAGCCACACTCTTATCTTGCAATTCCTTGGAGGACGTAAGCTAGCATTGTGAGTGCAAGAGAAACGCAACTACCAAGACATGGTAGAAGCGTGGTGATCCCGAGAGGCTCGTGCGGATACCATAGAGAGCTTGAACACGTTAACTGTTCAGGTTTTGTGATTCGACTCTACAGTTGAGTGAGAGATCTCAACCGAAAATTAGGTATGAAAATTTTTGAACACCTGGTTTACCTTGTTTCACTTGGATCCTGGAGGGTTTCAGTTAATTTCCGCTGTGCTGTTTGGCTCCCGAAACCCAACAACTTGCACAGTTTATTGGCATTCTCAGGAGTGGCAAAACCTTCAGGCTGTGTCATGCATACATCCTAAAGTAACTTTCCATTTAGGAATGCAGTTTTGACATCTATTTGAATCATAGTGTATAGCAATAGCCAACAAAATTCGGATGGATTTAAGCATGGCAACTGGTGAAAAAGTTTCATCATAGTCAATACCATGAATTTGCTTGAAACCTTTTGCAACCAATCATCCCTTAAAGGTAATCACATTACCATCCATCTCAATTTTCTTCTTAAAAACCCATTTGCACCCTATGGGTTTTACCCTTTCAAGTGGGTCAACCAAAGTCCATACTTGGTTTTCGTACATGGATTCCATCTCGGATTTCATGGCCACTAGCCACTTCTAAGAGTCAAGCCCCGACATAGTTTGTTGATAGGTTGTGGGCTCATCCTAATCCATGAGCATCACATCACCAGTGTGAGTCATGAGAAATCCATATCTACCGGGCTCATGTCAAATCCTACTAGACCTACATGGGCTCTGTGCTACAGAAACAGACTCCTGAACCACAACATCTTGTGGTGTCTATTCAAGTTCCATTCCAGGTTCGATGTCCCCTTGTTGTTCTTGAATTTCTTCAAGTTCAACTTTCCTCCCACTAGTTCTTTAGAGACAAACACTTTCTTTAGAAAGACACCAGTTTGAGCAAGAAACACTTTTTGCTCAGAGGGATTTTGTAGAAATAGTAACCCTTTGTTTATTTGGGATACCCAACAAAGAGGCATTTATGAGATTTGGGCCCTAGTTTGTCAGAGCATTGACATTTCACATAGGCCCCATAGGCCCAAAACTTCATAAAAGACAAACTGGGATGCCTCCCACTCCATATCTCATTTGGTATTTTTTGAACCGATTTAGATGGAACTCGGTTTAGTGTAAAAGTGGCTGTCTCTAGAGTATGTCCCCAAAAGGAGTTTGGCAGGTCAGCTTGACTCATCATAGATCGAACCATGTCTAACAGAGTTTGATTTCTCCTTTCAGATACACCATTCCATTAAGGTGTACCCGGTGGAGTGAGTTGTGATACTATACCACACTCTTTTAGATAGTCAAGGAAATTTGGATCCAAGTACTCTCCACCTCGATCTAATTGAAGTACTTTGATACTCTTCCCGAGTTGATTCTCTACTTCATTATTCAATTCTTTGAACATTTCAAAGGATTTTGATTTGTGTCTCATGAGATACACATAGCCATATTTGCTGAAGTCATCAATAAAGATAATAAAGTATTGGAACCCTCCTCTAGAATGTGTAGACATAGGGCCATATACATCACTATGTATGAGTCCTAGGAAGTCATTAGCCCTTTCACTTTGCCCTGTCAATGGGGCTATGGTCATCTTGCCCAACAAACATGACTTACGTGTCTTACATGATTCAAAATCATATGAGTCCAAGAGCCTATCCTTACAGAGCTTGGAAATGCGGGTCTAATTTATATGGCCTAAGCGATAGTGCTAGAGATAGGTCAGGTTCATATAATTCAATTTGACCTTCTTGGTATTCACATAATTGATTGGATCTTCTAGTTCTAGAATATATAACCCATTTCTATGTTGAGCACTACCATAAAAGATTTCATTCAAATAAATAGATCAACATTTGTCCCTTACTATAATTGAAAAACCTTTCTTTTCCAAGCAAGAAATAGAAATCAAATTTCTACTAATAGTAGGCATAAAGTAATAGTTGTCTAATTCTAAAACTAATCCACTAGGTAAAGTGAGAAAATAAGTCCTTACGGCTAAGGCAGCAACCTCTGCTCCATTTCTAACACGTAGGTCGGCCTCACCTTGGGCCAATCTTCTACTCCTACTTAGATCCTGAATATTTGCAGAAATGTGAGATCCACATTTAGTATCCAATACCCAAGATGAGGAAGTAGAAAAGTTAGCCTCTATAACAAGAATACCTGAAATGGAAGTCTTACTTCCCTTCTCCTTCGCAAGTTCTTCAACATAGAGCTTGTAGTTGCGCTTCCAATGTCCAAGTTGCTTAAAATGGAAGCACTCCCCTTCCTTTGCCACACCACCCTTTGGTTTTAATGCAGTAGAAGAAGAATTAGCATTGGACTTTCCTTTAGCTTTATCCTTCTTCTTGTTGGCTTTTCCCTTTCCCTTGCCCTTTTAAACCATCAAAATGGGCTTAGCCTTCATAAGGTTTTGCTTAGCAGTTCTCAAAATGTTGAGCAATTCAGGGAGGGACTTGTCAAGGTCGTTCATGTTATAGTTCGTGATGAACTGACTGTAGCTTTCAGGCAAGGATTGCAAAAGTACATCAATAGCCAACTTTTTCTGAAGAGCAAATCCCAAAGTCTCAAGATTCTCAATGTACCCAATCATCTTGAGCACATGAGGACCCACGGGACTTCCCTAAGACATTTTGCACTGAAATAATGCCTTAGAGGTCTCAAACCTCTCATGCCTAGCTTGCTTTTGGAAGAGCATTTTGAAATGTTCAATCATATCGAACGCCCCCACGTTTTGATGTTGCTTCTAAAACTTATATTCCATGGTAATAAGCATGAGGCAAGCAACATCCAAAGGATCATCAGAATGCCTCTTGTGAGCATCCCTTTCAGCTCTTAGACTAGTGGTAGCAGGCTCATTCAGAATAGGATACTCTAGGACATAAGCCTCGCTCTCTTGCTTGAGGACTATCCTCAATTTTCGGTACCATTTGAGAAAGCTGGTCCCATTCAGTTTTTCCTTCTCAAGGATCGATTGCAATGAAAGTGTCGATGTGTTTTGTGCCATGGTTATCTAGAACAGTAATATGCAGTGTAAGAGTCATTTATTTTAGTTCATTTAATAAGGACTTTTATTAAACGATACTCCCACTATTTTCCTCAAAATAATAACCATTGACATTATTTCAGAACACCTTGATGTTAATGTATTCTAGTGGGCCGAGATCCATATTTCACCATAACTTGAGTCAACTTTGGCTTTTCTCTCAAGTTACAGTTATTTAGGTAGGCAACTCCTTGCCAATTGCATCTCATGCAAGTCTTAGATAGTTGGGTGAACAACACTTGTCCAAGCTTATTTCATGAACTTAAGCCCAACTCTATGCCTCTAAGTCCCCAATCCCATTTGGATGACTTAGTTAAGTCAAAGCCAAAGTTAGCAATTTGGATATCACTATTATCCCATCCCGCCTTACCAAGATGAACATAGGTGCTTTACTTTGGCAAACCCACCCAATGTTGATCAAACTCTTGACAAGTGCCAACATTTATAAGGCATCACATTTAATGACTTAATATTTGTTTGAGGGATTTTTCCTTTTTGATATCACCAATTTGTTATCTCTGGTTGTCTTATACATGCATCACATACAATATAAAACATACATCTCATGCTAACAATAAAGTAAACATGACATGGTTATAGCCCAAACTATGCAATATTCTCAAGCCAATGAGAATATCACAAAGGCCTAAGAAAAGAAAAGGCTCTTCAGAAGCTCCTTCTCCTCCTTACTTGGTTGCTCTTTTGTTGTCACCTCCTTAGACATGCCACCTTGGATGATCCCATAATGTACCATTTCATCAATAATAGAAACCTCAAGTTACATTTGAGGGGATTAAGGTGAGAAGAGAATGTACAATGAGAGTAACAAGAAAAGGTACAACTTGTAGGCTGTATTTACAAGTACAACCAATCAAGGGCTATAACCATGCACCATGCTTTAAACACCAATTAGCATAACATGTCAAATCTCATTCAACAAAAATGCAAGCCAATTAACATGTGTTGATTAACCAATTTTTATTTATGTGGCGCTTTGCATATGGTGGTCCCGCTGACCGGTTAGCAGGCGGGGTCAAGGGGAGCTGCCCTTACGAGGGGTTGTGAGGGGGGCAGCACCTGCCTGGCACAAAAAATTGTCTTAGAATTGTGTTGCCCGAGATCTTTTATTTCAAGCAAGTAGGCACCCGAGTCTCCTCCATTCGAGCCACCAAAGGTACTATACTTTCGGTGCCCGAACAGCTCCATCCGATCCAAGCTAGGTTTTTGCAACTATTGCAAGAGTCCTAATCCATAGAGGTATCTCATACCAATCAATTTTGGGTTAATCTCATTAACCAATTTGTTTCATTTCTTCATCTATCTTATATATTCATTACGAGTTCCAGTTTCATGCATCATGAATCAATTTAATTAATTGTGGCTGAAAGGAACCGAACACACAATATCATGCGGTTCGACATTTAATCCTGATTTAGGGTGTAGAGTTTCAAGAGCCAAACAAGCGTAACAAAATTTAACCGATACCCTCCAGCATCCAAGTGAAACGGGGTAAACCGGGTGTTCAAAAATTTTCACACCTAATGTCGGTTGAGGTCTTTCACCCAACTGTAGAGTCGAATCACAAAACTCAAACAGTTGACGTGTTCAAGCTCTCTATGGTATCCACACGAGCCTCTTTGGATCACCACACTACCAGCACATCCCGGCAGATTCGTTTCTCTTGCGCTTGCAATGCTAGCTTGCTTCCTCTAAGGAATTGCAAGAGAAAAGTGCAGCTGTCTCCTTTTGGGAGGCTAGGGCAAAAAGTTGTAAATTTCTCAATAAAAGTTGTATTTATAGTGAGACTCAACTTCTAGGCCTAATGGGTTTCAAAGTCCTAATCCAATTAGGCTTTAATTTCGAGCTTAATAATGGCTCAACTTTTGGGCCAATTATTAACACAAAATTATCATGAAACCATAACCCAAATAATAAGCCCATGCACTTCAATAATCCAAATAACTTTATGTGTGTGACCTAATAGGCTTTTACCATGTTGGCAATGATCATAAATCACATTTATGATCATAACAATGAGCGGTGTCTAGCAACATCATTGCTACCCAAGTGACAAGACTGTCAGTGATTTGACTAGACCTTTATGATCATTACCCATATATGGCATTGCCTTTTTGTCCAAGATATCAAGTCTAAGCATGAGACATGGAATGTGTCACCCTCGTACAGCCCAATCTTTGGTTTCTTGATTACCAAGTAGACTAACTTAAACTGATGACATTGATATCATATATCAACTCATCGGAGCATGGCCATGCATTTTCTAAGTCTTACTCTATCAAGAGGCCCGAAGATATCACTCCAATTGCATAGGAAGGAAAAATCCCAGCTTGATCATACAAAACTTTCTACATGATATGTGACATACCCAATGACCTCCTTCAAGTTCACTTATTTACAAGCAAGAAAGGGAAGTATCAAAGTATATGACTCACATGTAGGGAACCTTGATGATCATAGGTCAAAAGACTACATATACCATGATCAGTATGAAAATCACTTATGACACTTATATAACGATCCTTGTAGCATTCTCATGGTGGGTCAGTCCAGTAACATAGTTGCTGAATTAATGCCTTAATAAAATATCATGGCTCAGTGTGCAAAAATACAATCATCTCATGATTGGCTTTTGTGCACAACTCTAACAAAGATGAACAATGACTTGAAAACACATTTTTTGTTGCCAAACATTAAGAAAGACATAACCATATATGTCTTTAATTATGCCAAATGCCAAACAATGAAGGCAAAGCATCAAAAGCCAGCAAGAACACTATAGAATCTACCCATTCCAGCAAATAAGTAGGGTAACATTACTATGGATTTCTTAATTGGGCTACCTATGACCACATTAACACATGACACCATCTAGGTCATTGTGGATAGGTTAACCAAATGTGCCCATTTCTTGCCAATGAATGCCATAAACTCACTAGAAAAGTTGGCACAAATGTACATCAAAGAGATAGTAAAATTTCATGGAGTGCCAGATGATGATTCAAGCTTTATAGTTAGATTTTGGAGTGCTTTTCACAAGGCACTAAGAACAAGAATCCATTAGAGCATTACTTATCATCTTCAAACTGATGGAAAGACTAAAGGAGTGATTTAGATGCTTGAAAACATGCTCAGGAGTTGTATCTTGGACTTTGAAGGAGAAGACCTAATTACCTTTGGTGGAATTCTCTTACAAGAACCATTAACAAAGCACCATTAGTATGGCTCTTTATGAAGCCCTTTATGGGAGAAGATGCATTACACCCCACTGTTTGGTATAAGAATTAGATAGGTTAGAATTGGGTCCTGAGATCATTAAAGAAACAACAAGGAAAATCAAGAAGATGTAGGAAAGATTAACAAAAGCTAATGAAAGGACCACTACATATGTGAACAAAAGAAGAAGTGACTTAGAGTACGAGGTTGGTGATAAAGTATGGCTCAAAGTGGTACCAACCAAAAGCATTGTCAGATTTGGTAAAAGAAGTAAGGTAGCTCCAAGGTACATTGCTTCTTATGAAATACTAGAAAGGGTTGCCAAGGTAGCTTATTGGTTAGCTCTACCGCTAAGTGTGTTAAGTGTTCATAATGTTTTCTATATCAGTATACTTAAGAAGTGTCTATTGGACACAAAGCATGCTATAACACGTGAAGACATACAATTAGAGCCTAATCTGACATATGAAGAGAAACCTATAGCTATCTTAGCTAAGGATACCAGTAAACTAAGGAATAAACTAATTCCCTTAGTCAAAGTACAATGGTCACACCATTATGAAAGAGAGATAACCTGGAAAATTGAAAAAAAAATGGTAGAAAGGATCCTAATGAATACCCAAAGCTAAAGGTAATTTTGGAGGACTAAAATTTTTAAAGGGGGGGCAAAGAAATGTTACCACCTTTATAAACTGGAAAAATTACAGCATAAAGACCGAATCATATACATTTTAATTTTCACCATAGTGCATGAATTATGAAGTGTAAAGTATTTAATATAGACTCCCATAGGTGGCATACATGGTTATAGCATGGTACTTAAGAAAGCCTTAATGGATTGCTTGTTTTGCAAGTAACCTATTGACTAAATTGTAAGGTCACAAAGGTTGCTTACTCAATTGTACAATTTTCTAAAGATGGCTTATGGAGAGGCATGGATCATATTATTAAGAAAGGACATGGATGGAATTAAAAATATTGTTCGAGACCAAAGTACTCAAAGAGGACAAGTTTGCCATTTTTGGCATAATGCCAACTAAGGACCTGAGTGTCCACCTTTTTATCTAAAGGTTATGATGACCTTTGACAACGCTAAAAGTGGTCAAAAAATTGATGGGTTTCGGGAGCCAAACAGCGCAACGGAATTTAACCGAAACCCTCCAGGATCCAAGTGAAACGGGGTAAACCGGGTGTTCAAAAATTTTCATACCTAATTTTCGATTGAGATCTCTCACTCAACTGTAGAGTCGAATCACAAAACCTGAACAGTTGACGTGTTCAGGCTCTCTATGGTATCTACACGAGCCTTTCGGGATCACCACGCTTCTACCACGTCCCAATAGATGCGTTTCTCTTGCACTCGCAGTGCTAGCTTGCGTCCTCCAAGGAATTGCAAAAGAAGAGTGTGGCTGTCCTTTTTGGAGGCTAGGGCAAGGAGACCTGCGAATTTCTCACTTAAAAGTTGTATTTATAGTTAGACTCAACTTCCAGGCCTAATGGGTTTCAAAGCCCTAATCCAATTAGGACTTAATTTTGGGCTTAATAATGGCTCAACTCTTGGGCCCATTATTAATACGAAATTAAAGTGAAACCATAACCCAAATAATTAGCCCATGCACTCTAATGATCCAAATAGCTCTATGTGTGCGACCCAATAGGCTCTTGCCATATTGGCAATGATCATAAATCACATTTATGATCATAAGCAATGAGTGGTGTTTAGCAACACATCATTGCTACCCAAGTGACAAGATTGTCGGTGAATCGACTAAACCTTTATGATCATCACCGATATATGCCATTGTCCCTTTGTCCAAGATATCAAGACTAAGCACGAGACATGGAATGTGTCACTCTCGTATAGCCCAATCTTTGGTTTCTTGATTACCGAGTAGACCAACTTAAACTGATGACATTGATATCGTATATCAACTCATCCGAGCATGGCCATGCATTTTCTAAGTCTCACTCTATCAAGGGGCCCGAAGATATCACTCCCGTTACATAGGAGGGACAAATCCCATCTTGATCATACAAATCCCTCCGCATGATATGTGACATACCCAATGACCTCCTTCAAGTTCACTCAGTTACGAGCAATAAAGGAAAGTATCAAAGTATGTTACTCACATGTAGGGAACCTTGATGATCTTAGGTCGAAGGACTACATATACCATGATCACTATGAGAATCACTTATGACACTCATATAACGATCCATGTGGTGTTCTCATGGTGGGTCGGTCCAGTACACAAGTTCTCCAACTTGTACCCATATGTAGACTACATATCTCATATTAGTCTCCACATATGCTAGTCGTTATGTATTATTGCAACCCGGTCCACAATAATACTAGACCGGGGACGTTTAAGAATATCATTATTCTAGGGTTATGATTATGTTTGTTAAGTTACGCAGAAACAAAACAACAAACATAATTGTTGGATTAATGCCTTAATAAAATATCATGACTCAATGTGGAAAAATACAATCATCTCATGATTGGCTTTTTGGGCACAGCACTAACAAAAATTTCATTTTCCACCCTTGAATGGCTGGATATAATAGGGTCTAAGTGTAGGCAAAAGATGCAAAAATGTGCATATATGCCACCTAGTTCAAAATGATGAACAAATGAAGAAAAAGCCTCATTTCCTTGACATTTTCTATCATTTTCAGCCTACACCATTGCCAAACCTTCTCCTTGAACTCCTCCATAGCCAGCATACCTTAATAAATCAAGATAAAGTTAGAGAATTAAAGAAAGAGCACAAAAACCCTAGTTATTAGGTTCATCTAGGGTTTCAACTTTAACATCTCAAGGAAAGGGTTTTCTTATTTTTTTTAATTTTTTACAATATTTCCAATCATCCATAAAGTTAAGACCATGTTTGGAAGGGAGCAAAAAGCTCAAGGAACCAAGTATGGGTTAAGCAGAATGAATCATGGCAAGGTTTCAACCTTAGTGTTACCATGCTAAGTATGGCAGTAAGAAAAAAGAGCTTCTAAAGCACAAGTTAGTACTAACTAAGACCTAAAAGCCTCCTGACACCAAGAAAAAGCTTGAGGAGGGCTGCCATAGTGATACTATTATGATATCTTACTGTTTTATTGAATGATTATGGACTAACCCAAATGTGTTATTACTGTCGGACCACATATGGTTGCTGGTTGTGTTTGTTTAGTACATATGGTTGCCACATTTATGTCTATGTGTTGTTTTTTTTGTCTTTTTATTTCATGTGGTATATTGCTATGGAAGACTTTACATTGAAAGCCCTTACTAAGTTCTATATACAGAGCTTGCTCCCCTTTTTGTCCACGTTTCTGGCAATCCAGAAAGGGAGCAATCAAACTGATACTTGTAGTTTGAGTTTTCATTTGAACTTCTTGGTACATAAACTTTAATATGCCTAGTATTAAACTGGATTTTTTCATGATTTTTTGAGTACATTTGCTAATTTTAGTGTTGGAACTTTCAACCTACATAACAGCTACCTTTTAAAGTTTCTAAAGTGCATTGTATTTGTAAAGCCCTTCAACAAGTTAATATATGTAACCAACTAAGCTAGGGCATATGTATGATGCATCTATACATGTAAATACACTGTGGAAGTTTTATGGATGATGTTTGAAGTAAGGAAGTGATGTTTGAGCTTGTATGTGCAATTCTATCCATTTTGCCACGTATGGGTTGTTTTAGAGGAAATTATATTCAATTCATAAGAAATGCCTCTAAATTCATGGGAATGACTTTCCGAAATATTTATGACATGTATGAAGTTGCCAAAGCTGGTTGTGCACTTAAAAGTGAAACGGATGATTTGTTTGCAACTATTGTATGGGGATTGTGGGAAATTTTTGCTAAGCTTTGACTTCCAATGTAAGTTGAATTTAGCTATTAAATTTTCATAGCACATAGTAACCTTCAAGATGAAGACTTTGGCATTTGAATCACTGGATTTGGGGCCCTATAGCTAGAGTTATGGCCTATCAAAGTTTGCTGGTTTTGTTGTGTGCTATTCATATGGTATATTTTACCTAGTTAGGTATAAAATCCATAATTGAAAACATAGATGGATTTAATGTCTTAAAGCTATTTCGTTATGAAGGTTTAAGTGTATTAAATGGTTTAAAACCTTTAGGGCACAAGAGGACATGGGTAGAATTTGAGTTGGACATGGTGTGAAAGTTTGGCCACATGGAATGAGCACCTAGTGCACCAAGTGTGCATATAACTGTGCAGGTGCATGGAGCTTTGCATCATTGCTATAATGACATGAAAAGAGATTTTGATCATTGTCCATGCTACCAAAAGGGCCACTTGGATAAATGTAGTGTATAAGTTCTGATGGCCTACAGAAAATGCATTGCCCTAGGAATCAGATACACTAATTATGGTCACTACATTTAAGCACTCAGAGTGGCAACATATTCTATTCTAAACAAGTTGTGAGTGTTTATATTTCATTCTAAAGAAGTTGTGGATATTTCCAATCAAAACTAGTCGTGAATGTTTCAATTTCATTATAAAGAAGGTGTGAAAGTTTCTATTCCAAACAAGTTATGAATGCTTCCATTCCAAGCTAGTTATGAATGTTTCTATTAGATTCGAAATTAATTATGAATGTTTCTATTCCAAACAAGTTGTGAATATTTCTATTTGATCTAAACAAGTTATGAATGTTTCTACCCTAAACAAGTTGTTAATATTTTCATTCATGTCTAAACAAGATGTGAATGTTTCTATTTCATTCTAAATAAGATGTGGATGCTTCTATTCCTAACAATTTGTCAATGATTCCATTCCACTCTAAACAACCTATGAACATTTATATTCCAAACAAGTTGCGAATGTTTCCATCTCATTCTAAACAATTTCTAAATTTTTCCATTTAAAACTAGTTATCAATATTTCCATTTCATTCTAAACAAGTTGTGAATGTTTCGATTTCATTCTAAATAGGTTGTCAATGCTTTCTTTTCATTCTACATAAGTTGTGAATGTTTATATTCCAAAAAAGTTGTAAATTTTTCTATTCTAAACAAGTTGTGAATGTTTCCATTCCAAATAAGCTATGACTATTTCCATTCCAAACAAGTTGTGAACCTTTCCATTCCAAACAAGGTGTGAACCTTTCCAATTCATTCTAAATAAGTTGTAAACATTTCCATTTTATTCCAAACAAGTTGTTAATGTTTCCATTCCAAACAAGTTATGAGTGTTTCCAATCCCAAAAAGTTGTAAGTGATTCTATTCCAAACATGTTATAAATATTTCCCTTTCACCCTAAACAAGTTCTGAATGTTTCCATTTCAAACAAGTTGTGAATGTTTCCACTACAAACTAGTGGTGAATGTTTCTATCCTAAAGAAGTTGTGAATGCTTCTTTTTCAAACAAGTTATGAATGTTTCCATTTCATTCAAAACAAGTTATATATGTTTATATTCTAAGCAACTTGTGAATATTTCCATTTTAAACCAGTTGTGAATGTTTCCATTTCAAAGAAGTTCTGAATGTTTCTATTCTAAACAAGTTGTGAAAGTTTCCATTTCATTTTAAACAAGATGTGAATGTTTCCTTTCTAAACTAGTTGTGAATGTATCTATTCCAAACAAGTTGTGAATATTTCTATTTTAAACAAGTTGTGAATGTTTCTATTTTATTCTAAATAGGTTGTGAGTGTTTCTATTCCATGTAAGTTGTGAATGTTTACATTTCATTCTAAACAAGTTTTGAATGTCACAATTCCAAACTAGTTGTGAATGTTTCCCTTCTAAACTAGTTGTGAATGTTTCCATTTCATTCTAATCAAGTTGTGAGTGATGCCATTTCAAAATAGTTAAAGAAGGTTTCTTTCAAACAACTTTTGAATGTTTCCATTGTATTCTAAAAAAGTTGTGAATGTTTCTATTCCAAACAAGTTAGGAATTTTATCATTTCATTATAAACAAGTTGTGAATGTTTCCATTCCAACTTAGTTGTGAATGTTTCCATTCCAACTTAGTTGTGAATCTTTCTATTCCAAACTAGCTGTAATTGTCTCCAACTCATTAAAAACAAGTTGTGAATGTTTTGATTTAATTCTAAACAACTTGTGAATGTTTCCATTCCAAACTAGTTGTGAATGAGTCCATTTCATTCTAACCAGTTGTGAACGTTGTCACTCTAAAGAAGTTGCATATGTTTCTATTTCATTTTAACGAACTTATGCATGTTCCTATCTTAATGAAGTTGTGAATATACCTATTCAAACCAGGTTGTGATTCTTTCGAGTCTAACTAAGTTATAAACTTTCCACTCTAACCAAGTTCCAAATGTTTCTGTTTCATTCTAAATAAGTTCTGAATGTTTCCATTTCATTCAAAACTAGTCATGAATGTTTTTGTTTCATTTGAAAAGTTGTGAGTGGTTTCATGTCATATAAATAGGTTATGAATGTTTGCATTTCATTCTAAACAAGTTATGAATGCTTCTATTCCAAAGTAGTTGTGAATTTTTCCATTTCATTCTAAATAAGTTGTGATTGTCTTTATTTCAAACAACTTGTGAATGTTTCTATTTGAAAAAATTTGTGAATGTTTGCATTTGAAACTACTTACGAAAGTTTTCATTTCACTCTAAACAAGTTATGAATGTTTTCATTACAAACTAGTTCTAAATGTTTGCATTTCATTCTAGACAAGTTGTGAATATTTTCATTTCATTCTGAAGTAGTTGGGAATCTTTTCATTTCGAACAAGTTTAGAATGTTTTCATTTCATTTTAAACAGAGTGTGAAAGTTTATGTAACAAACAAGTTGTGAATGTTTCCTTTTCATTCAAAACAAGTTGGGAATGTTTTTAATTCCAAACTAGTTGTTAATGTTTCCATTCCAAACTAGTCATCAACGTATCTATAAAAAATAAGTTGTGAATGTTTGTATTTCATTCTAAACAAGTTGTGGGTGTTTTTATTCCAAATTGGTTTTGAATGTTTCCATTTCATTCCAAGCAAGTTGTGAATGTTTATATTCCAAATAAATTATGACTGTTTCTATTTTATTATAAATAAGTTGTGAATGTTTTCGATTCATTCTAAACAAGTTGTGGATGTTTTCTTTCAAAATTAGTTTCGAATAGAAACTTTCACAACTTGTTTGGAATGGAAACATTTAGAACTTGTTTGTGAAACATTCACTACTTGTTTGGAATGAAATAGGAGCAGTCACAAGAAGTTTGGAATAGAAACATTCACAACTTCTTTAGAATGAAATTGAAACATTCACATCACGCTTGGAATTGAAACATTAACAACTTCTTTAGAATCAAATGGAAATATTCACAATTGCTTAGAATGAAAACATGTACAACTACTTTGGAATGGAAACATTCTTGACTAGTTTAGAATGAAATGGAAATATTCATAATTTTTTTATGATAAAAACATTCACAACTTGTTTAGAATGAAATGGAAACTTTCACAACTACTTTGGAATGGAAACATTCACAACCTGATTAGAATGAAATGGAAACATTTATAACTTGTTTGGAGTGAAAACATTCACAAATTGTTTAGAATGAAATGGAAACTGTCATGCAATAGGGTCCTAGTACCCTAAATTGCTAAACTTATACGCTCTTTAGGAATGTGATCTCACTTAGTTACTGTTGGCTAAATATTACTAGTATGTAAATTAAGACAATTTACGTGCAACTAGTTTCTTAGCCTACCTTGTAGGAAAATATGCATGCATTTGTCCCGGTGATGCAAAAAAAAAATCATTTGAGAAATCATCACTCGAGCATTCATTTAAAACATACTTAAAATGTGCCAAGATGACAAAATACTAGTTTTTTCATCCTCAAGTAATAGTTTGTGCATACTTTATGTCACTAGCATGCACACAAAAGTAACACAATGGTTTAACATCACAATATATCCTAATAGAGGCAATATCTTAGTACACAAGGTACTATGAATACAATACAAAATTCTTAACTAACATCCATAACTTAATCCCCACCTTTGAGCTAACAAGCTCTAAGTACAAGCCCTTTTCTTATCCTTTTGCACCATTTAGCCTCTAAACTGTAAACTCATAACACTTAGTTAGGATAAAGCTTAATTCACAAAAAACTTTAGAATCTCAAAGATTCTAGTGAACAAGTACCTACAAAAAGGGGAAACTTAGCCAACAACTATCCACTTAGTTGTTTGGCTCAATAGTAGAACCTGCACAACAAACTTAAGGGGGTGAGTACATGAATGTACTTAGTAAGGGTCCCTTGGGGTACCTACAAAGAAGATAGCAAGTAAACATGCGAACATGGCACACAAACATGCAAACAACCAACGAACAATCAACATAAACAAAAACATAATAAATATGCAATGCATGAATATATGATATGCAACATACACAATCCTTAGGACTTCTTGCACCTAGGTGCCTTATTCTTAGCATGAGCTCAAATGGCAGAGGTACTTGAGACACTGGCCCTCAGATCCCAAATTCTTTACCTCATTTAGGTGTCACTTATGGGTCTAGAGTAGGTCATCACCTCCTTTCAAGGCTTACCTGTCTCACCTTTAACTTATTGTACCGGGTAGTCATCTTATGTGGTCTAACTTGCCAAGCTCTTGTAGCCTAGCTTAGAGCTCGTTAGTTGTATACTTACCAAAGCACATGGTTTGGTTAGGATCCCCTTAGGTTGCCTCTTGATTTCCCCTAAGGTCTAAGACCTCTTATTTGGGATAATGAAGACTCCAAAACCCAACTTAATCCCCTTAGTGCCCTCTTAGGAACTTGGGCACTTATGTCCCCCTTCCACTTTACTTAGGTATACCTTAACCACACAACTTAGCTATCACTTAAATAATGCATAATTCTCAAGTTAGGAATAAGTCCTAGACCCAACCAAGGTTATGAAATATCTTCGAATAGCCTGGGGATGATAACCAAAAGATTCAGAGATCTTTAAGGTGCCTTAAGCTTGAGAGGTTTTGGCCTTGGTGATGCCATTGGTGACACAACACTAAAGGCATAAATTCTTGGGCTTTCTGAAGAATCATTGGCAATGCATCGCTATTATGCATCACCACAAAGACTTAGTGCCATTTTGCATTGCCAAGGCCTTCTAGCATTGTGCAACTGCATACGATGTTGCACGAAACTTACTCAATCTTCCATTCTCTAAGGTCAATTCACATTGGTCTTATTTCTACTTCATTCCCACATATAATACAACATTTTTATGCATTATTTGAACTTATCCACCATCACCTGAATTAAGTAAAGCTGACTTCATGTGTTAGGTAACATGACACAAAAGTTCATGGTGATGGATCCTTACTTTTTTTCCAGGAGGGGAGTTTGTAACATTCCTAATGGCTTTTGGTGCTCTGTCTTCACCATTTGAAAGGTAAGGCACTTAAACACATATTCGTATATGTCCCTCCAAAAAAATTTTCTATAAAAAATGAGTCCTAAGGTCAGGGTACATCTTAGTCATACCAGGGTGAATGTTAGGCTTACTCGCATGTGCATCGTGCAACACTTGTTGCCTTGGGTCACCATAGTAGAGCAACCCATCCTTGTACTAAAATTCTTTTAGCATGGTACCATGCCTTTCCTTCCCAAAAACTTTCTTCAAGCTTTGGGTCCTTGTCCTAAGCTTCCTTAACCTTAGCTAGCCACACTAACTAAATTTTAAGGATGACAACTTGTGCAGTCCACCATGTTTCGCAGAAAACTGAGAATTGTTCCACATTGGGAAATTCTAATGTAGTAGCCACTTGATCCTTAGAAAGAATCAGCCCAGAATAGTTATAGCTCAAGGCATCAGTGACCACATTGGCTTTACCCGAACAATCATCTATCGATTCATCGTAATCACTGATATACTCGATCTACCTTCTTTGCTTGATGTTCAGCTCCTATTGGGTAAACAAATAATTTAGACTTTTATGGTCCGTAAAGATATTAAAGGACCTTCCCATAAGGCAGCGTCTACAGAGGTTTAGGGCAAACACAACCGTTGCCAACTCAAGAGCTTGCATTGGGTAGTTTAATTAATAAGGCCTTAACTGTCTAGAACTATATGTAATGACTTGCTTATCTTGCATTAATAGACACCTTAATCTTGTCCCAGATGCATCAGTGTATAGCACAAAAGTCTTATACAGATCTGGTAGGAGCAAGATGGGAGCAGAAATAAACCTTTTCTTAAACTCCTATAAACTTTCTTTACACTTAGAAGTCTAGATGAATTTCAGTGCCTTCTTTCTTAAAGCAGTCAATGATGAAGCTATCACTGAAAATTTCTCAATGAACCTTTGGTAATAGGTTGCCAAACCCAAGAGACTTCAAATTTCAGTTATAGTTGTTGAGCATTTCCACTGCACCACCTTCTTTACCTTTTTGGGTCAACACTTAGTCCTTGAGCATTTATGATATGCTTGAGGAAAGGAATTTCACTTGCCCAGAATTGACAATTAGATAGTTTTGCGTAATATTGGTTGTCCTTAAGCGCTTACAAAGCTATGTTTAAATAGTCCTTATGTTTGTATGAAGTCTTTGAGTACACCAATATATCATCAATGAACACCTTAACAAATTAATTTAGGGAGTGCTTAAAAATTTGATTCATGGCATCCATGAAAACTGCTAGAGCATTAGTCATTCCAAAAGGCATAACCATGTACTAGTAATGCCCATACCTAGTCCTGAATACAGTCTTTGGGATATCTTCATCCCTTACTCTTATCTTGAAATATCCATACCTTAGGTCTATTTTGGAAAAGGCCTTTAACCCTCTTAACCTATCAAATAATTCATCAATCCTAGGCAATGGATATTTATTCTTTATAGTTACTCCTTTTAGTTTCTTGTAATCTATACACAAATGTAAGGTTTCATCATTTTTCTTCACAAACAACACCAGGGCACCCCATGGGAAACACTTGGCCTTATAAAGCCCTTCTCAAGCATTTTTTTTAACTGCTTTCTCGGCTCATCCATTTCAAGTGCTAACATCCGATATGGGGGCAAGGAAATCGGTTTTGGCTTAAGCTATAAGTGTATGAAGAATTCAATCTCCCTAATTGGTGGTAACCGTGGGAGGTCTACAAGAAAAATTTTTAAAAATAGATGCCTGTTAAGATTTCCTTAAGTTGTTCCTCGACTACCATCCCATTCAATGAGTGAGATACTTCCTCACTCACAATGGGAATGGACTCCATCAACTTGAGATGCAAGCTTTTGGCACTATTTCCCAAACTGCTAGTGCAAGTCACACTTACCTCAGAGGTATCCTCAAGGCTGACCTTACAACCTGAATAGTCAATTTCGGCCTTAGACCTACCTAACTAATCTGTTCCAAGGACAGCATCATATGGAATTAAGGTTAAAACCCAAAGGTAACATAAAAACCTATGACCCCTAACTCTAAAGAATACCTTTTAACCACTTTATTGGTGAAAATGATATTCCTCCCAACAGTCTTAATAAATCTCATCTCATCCATCAAAGTCTTCTTAAGCCTAACTTGAAAACCATGCTCAAGGAAATGATAGAAATAGTAGCACCAATATCAAACAGAATTCTAATACTACTATCCTGAACATGAAAGTTACCTTGCACAGCAATCGGCTCTTTGGCTGTTTGGCCTATCAAGGTAATGACACGTGGTTGCACAAGGGCTCCGATCGATGCATTTCTAACTTCTGAGGCTACAGGCCTTCCTTGGCCTTCCTCATTCCTAAGCCTTAGGCACTCCCTAGTCCAATGTCTAGGCTGACAGCAGTAATTGCAGGGATCAGTCCTCAAGGTGCATAGTTTGTAGTCGTGAAACTTCTGACACTTAGGGCAACAGCCCTTCCCAATCTTCTTGCCTTTCTTGGAGGTACCTTGTGATACCCAATGACATCCTTCTTGTATGACATATTGGGTCTGAAAGAGAGACTTCCGGTAAGAATGTACCTACAAGACTTTGAAGAACGCGGATTAGGAGCTCCCCAGAGTATTTTTTTGGGGGAGGAGCCTCCAATGCCCAAGTTAGTATATGGAAAAGAAGTTGGTAAAATCCAAGAGTTAAAAATAGAGAGACCTATGTCCTTACTTAGGAGCCTTCCAAGTATTTATAGCAGGATGGGGGGAGAAGGCGATTTCACATAGCATGTGTAGATTAAGACATGCGTTTGGCTAGCTGGTCGGAACCTTCAGAGACAAGTATCTCCAGCTAGCCGTAGGTAGTTCTACCCAGAAGGTAGGAGCATGTGTGAGGCTTCTACGTTAGAGATCCCTCAACTGTGTTTGTCATTTCTCCGTAAGACCTCTTCGGAGGTGTGAGACCCCTTTGAGTAAGGATTTTCCCTGAGGGCTACTAGAGAGGGCCTTTTAGACAGGCCGATCATCCTTGGAAGATATTTTCCTCTATTGAGGATGGTGAACCTATACTCCCAAGGTTGATAATGTGCACCTCCGAGGGTGGCGAAGAACCTTTTTCTTGGTGTGAGCTATGTGCATTACCAAATGTGGTGGGGAGGTTCCTCCCAAGGTTGGTGTTATAAATTACCGAGGGTGGTGTTAGGCTCCATCAAGGGAGATGGTTTTTGTGGGTGATAGCCCTTCGACTATCACATGCTCCCCTCCGGAGTACCGAAGTTGTGTATTTGGTAGTTAATCACCTGGGAGCATGTTACTAAAATCCTACCCTTGGGAAGCTAAAGCTATCCTTGGTAGAAGAACTTCTCTTAACCGAGGTCATCCCTTCAGCACAACTAGCACTCTGGTCCAAGACGTTCCCTTTTGCCGATGTATCTTTAGCATTCTTTTGTGTACCCTTTTCTGAGCTTAAATCTTTGGTGGGGTTGTAGCTTCAAGCCAATTTCTTACTTTTGGCAAAGTCATACCTTCGGAGCATAAGAAGCTATTTTATATGTTCTAGCCAAATTCTAAATTCTGTCAATGTCACATCTTCGGCATGCAAGGAGTCATTTTCACCTTAGGGTTTTTATTCCCGCCTTCTACAAATGAGCCCTCCTATCTTCTGATCAAGCAGTCACGTCATTTCAGGTTAGACAATATAGACCTACTAGGCTAGAAGGTGTGCCCTCGTTTCTCACATCATATGACACATGTCACTGTGTCATTTGTCAACCTTTGCATACGTTACATCAGTTATGTCTCTTCATTTGCAGAGGGTCATAATGGCACCGCTTTGCCTGCCTTCTTTGGGCTATATAAAGCCATCTCCCTTCAGAGTTTTTTTCACTCTTCTACTATCATTCCTCTTGTTTTCTAACTTTTTCTCGCTCTCCAACTTTTTTCTACGGTGATGTTAGTGTAGGAGTAATTTTCGGCAGCCTATTATGACGGTCTTCATGGGTTAGTGTCCCCAAAGTCAACTCTTTTTCTTTAATAGCATTTCTGAGGTTAGGGTCTTAGATCCCGAAAAATGTCTTCTTCTCAAGCCAAGGTTCATTCAGTTCCCAAGAGTTGGATTCCTCTCAACTCTCATCTGAGCTGCGCCATTTAAAAAAAATAAAGAAGTGGTTAGCCAAATTTTTTCTTCCTTATTATGTCACTATTAGACTCTTCGGCCCTACTATGCTAAGCTACCTTCCTTGTCATAACGAGGTTGCCATCTTCAGAGCAAAGCTGAAGGGGGGTCTTCGGTATCCTTCATCAAAGATGGTTTGTGACTTTTGCCAATTTCATGGCATAGCCATTAACCAACTTCCCTCGAACTCCTACTCCTACTTTAATGCCTTTCTGCATGTGTTGGGTCCTCAAAATATAGCCTCACTTCATCTTTTTCATGTAATACTACAAACTTCACCCCATCCTGAAGGGCGAGTTTTACTTCTTGCTCCCTCGAGGATCCAGGAGCAAGAAATTCACTTTCACTTTTGACACCAAAGATAGTTAGGGAGGATGGCAGAAGAAGTAATTTTTCATGAAGGTAGATGAGAAGTGGAAGGACATGCCTGCAAAGTAAGCTTCACGAATGCTTGACATCGACATGATGGATCCATCAAAGCTGCTTACTCTCAAACTTGAATATTAATTTGAGGAATTTAACATCCATATCTAGGCAGTGGCTAATTGGTCAGACCAATCTTTTTTATGTCCATTGTACCCCTTCCCGATCAGATGCAACCTTATGACTGAAAAGGTACTTTGGGCGCTTGGGGTTGTCAAGGAGTATATCACTGATAAGAAAATGCCGAAACCAACAGTGTATGGGAAGAAGTCCTAGCTGGTCATGCTTCTTCGGTGCAAACTTACTTATTTAGCACTTGTAGAGAGTAATCTTTTTTTCCACTTTTCCTTTTGGAATTTCTCTGTACTTACATTGATGTTTTTCTCTTTGTAGAGATTGGTGATAAATTAATGGCTTTATGCAAGAGTCTCTTTCTCAGCCAAGCCGAGAAAGGGGAGCAAAAGAAGAAGGCTCCTAAAAGAAAGAAGGGGCCATCTAGGCAGTCTTTGGTAACGCTAAAGATGAAGAAGACGAAGGAGGACTCTCTCCCTCCTCCTCCTAAAGACCAAATTGTACATCCAAACCACTCTATTGAAGGTGCTAACCCTCTAAAAGAGCCCGCAATTTTATCCATCCCCCTAAGCCCCGATGCTGCCCTTGATACCCTCAGGACTTCGGTTGGAGAGGTTTCGGTTGAGGAGGCCGAAGAAACGCAAAGAAGAAAAGGGAAGAAGGTCCCTACCAAGGTGCTTGACATTAGTGACTCTGATGGGGATGATGCCAAATTATTACCAAGTTGGTCTCTTAGCCATTCATCTATGAATTTTAATTTTTTTGGTATTTTAGACTTTATAGATGAATGGCAAAGAGACGATGTGGTAAAGGAACTTTGACATGATTTTGCAGAAGAACGGGCCCAGTCAGAGTGGATGATGGACCACCGTCAAAATAGGGCTGTTCAGGGCTCGAAGAACCAGAAGGGCAAAGTGCCCAAGGAACCATCCTGGACATTTACCGAAGACATGGACTTGTTTTCAGAAGATTGCCAGAAAATGGTTCCACAAATGGCGAGGGGGATCATGACCAATTCCACTTTCCAAACCCTGATGGAAGAGTGCCCGAACAGGGAGGTCCTTGCTACTCAGATTTTCGAGCATGCGGCTCAGGTAAACCTTAGTCCCTTAGTACTTAGAAAAAAATTTCGGTTTTGTAGGTTGCTTGTAACTCGCATCATCTTTTTTCCTTGCAGTTGCTGTCCTACGGGGGCTATCTTCAGGCCTGGGTGTCCAAGAAGTCCTCCATCTAAAGTCAGTCAAAGGAGAACTTGGCCAAGGCCAATGAGATGTTCATGATCTCATGTGTGACGTATGGCGAGCTTAACAAGATTTTCAAGGAGGACTTGGCCAATTTTTGCCAAGAAATGGTGGAAAGCCAAAGGAAGCTCCTCGACGAGTGGTCCTCCAAGATAATTGACTTCTTAGCGAAGGTGGTGGAGTTGACCTCGGAGGGGGAGGTCCTTCGACAACAAAGGGAGGATGCTATAGTTGATTTCACCAAGGCACTGGAAATCAACACTGAACTCTTTGCCGAAATTGATCAACTGAAGAAGCAAAAGAAGAAGAAGAAAAAGGCTGAGAAGGAGATGAAGGTAGTGAAAACGGAAGTGGATCAGATGAAGGTGGTGAAAAAGGAAGTGGAGCATCTTAAGGGCAAGAAGGTGAAGGCAAAAGAGGCGGTGAAGTCCTCATTTTAAAATGGCCTATGCCCTACTCGCCATTAGATGCTCCTTTGGTGTCCTGACCTTGACATCTCCTTTCTCAAAGCTCTTGATATTCCAGAAGGACCCTCTTCTCCATGGTCGAAGATGGAATTCTTGAACCTCCCAGAGCTCCCTCATTTAGCTGAATACGTTAACGATGATGATGAGGAGGATGCCGAGGATGCATATGCTAAAGAAGCCAAAGATGGACAAAATAATCCATAAGGCTTAGTTTTTTTTTTTTTTTGCTTTTCACCATTTAATGGAATTTGCCTTCTTTTCTCAAAATTTTGGCTAAGTCCATAGTTAGTACTATCTTTGGTGAGAATTGTTTGAGTTCAAAACTTTTTCAATTTTTTTTTACTACATTCGGGTGATGTGTAACCTTTGGTTCAATGATGCTCAACACATTCGATTACATACTACCCTCAACAAAAATACTATCAAGGATCCAAGGCATTAGCCTTTTTTTTTTTTGGCAAGCTAAGTATTTTTCTATGTGTTTTGGAATAGGGTTCAAGCAACATTTTTGAGGAACTTGCTATGTACAAAAACACTTAGATACTTTTTGGGGTCGACCAGATTGGGTCAACCTCCTTTGGTAAAAATTTGTACAATATTACCTTGGTACTTTTGGGATCGACCATATTCGGTCAACGTCCTTCGGTAAAAAACAAATCACCACATTCGGTTGATTTCTTTAGAAAGATCATCAAATTCTAAGTGTAGAATTTTTTCAAAGAGTCTGAATGCTATGTGTTTTTTAACTTTTCTCCTTCTTTATTTCCAAGTTTATAGACTTCTAGCAACTTCTTCTAGGACCAAATATGGTCCTTCTGAATTTTCCCGAAGTACTTCATGAGATGGTCTTTGGTGCTCTAGTTCTGCCTTTCAGAGAACAAGGTCTCTTTTCTTGATCCCTTTAGGTTTGACATGCAAGTTCATAGCAATGGCTACCCTTTGCTGAAAGCCTTTTCTTCTAAGTTTAGCCATCTCCCTATGCTCATCAATTATATCTAACTTGGTTCTTCAACCGAGGTTGTTCCCTTCATCATTGAACACATATACTTTGATGGACAGTTGTACAACTTCAACAGGGATAATGACTTAGTGCTGAATACGAGTGAGAAAGGTGTTTCACCAGTAGCTCTTCTAGGAGTTGTTCAATAACTCCATAGTACACTCGAGAGTTCTCCGGGCCATTTTCCCTTGGCTTCTTTTAACCTCTTCCTCAAACCACCTTTTATTGTCCTATTGGACACCTCAACTTGTCCATTACTCTGAGGATGGGCAACTGGGTGAAGTGTAATTTTACACCAAGGTTGGTGGCAAATTCCTGAAATCCTTTATCAATGAATTAGGAACCATTATCTACTACTATCACCCTCAACACACTGAATCTACATATGATGTTCTTCTAGACAAACTTCTGGATGTCATTCACTAAAATTGTTGCCAGAGACTCTACCGCAATCTACTTGGTAAAATAATCTACAGCAACTATACAAAACTTTACTCCTTCAGGAGCTGTCGGGAGAGGACCAATGAGGTCAATACCCCAAACTACGAAGAGGCAAGGATAGTTACTCGACGTTATCACCTTTAAGGGTATTCTTTGGATGGGTGCATGTCTTTGGCACCTATCACATTTTTTTAAGAACTTCCTTGCATCCTTCCATAGAATGGGCCAAAAATACCCTTGTTGAAGTAGTACCCCAACAAGGGCGTCGGTCTCGATGTGAGATTCAAAATGCTCATTCGTGGACTTCTGTGAGAATTACTTTGATTTTATCTTCACTGATACATCTTTGTAGTGGATTGGTGTACCCTTGTCAGAACAATTCTTCCCTGATTAGGAAGTATCTACGTGAGCGCTTTCGCACCTTTGTCTTTGGGTAGTTCTGGAGCCGCAAGATATTTTTTGATAGGATCGTTCCATCCTTTGCCTGAGGTTGCAATTGACATTCTTGCTATGCTCGAGTGATCAAGTAGTTCAGTTGACTGCTTTAATATGCCCAAACTATTTGCTTCCACATCATCTCCTTGGGGTACATTTTCTATTTGTACCTTATCGAACACTTGGATAAGCATTTTTACAAGATTATGGTACTTTGCCAAGTTTGGGTCTTTTGCCTCGTAGTCCCCTGTCATTTGGCAGACCACTAGCTGAGAATCACTGTGGCCCTTCAGATTTCTCACACCAACTCTTTTTGCTAATTGCAAGCCTGCTATGAGCGCTTCATGTTCGGTAACATTGTTGGTGACATTGAAATCGAATTTGATGGCATTCGTAGCTTCCTTACCTTAGGCCCATGAGAATTACTCTGGCTCCCTAGTGTTCAAATCCTAAGGTGCCATCGACCAATAACATCAATTCAGGTTCATTATCTCTGAGGTATTCTAGAGTACCTTTGCTTTTAGTGACATCAGCAATGAAATCTGCCAATGCTTGGGCCTTTATTGCCTTCATTGGCTCATAAGTGATATTGAACTCCCCGAATTCGATGCACCACTTTGATAGTTGTCTTGAGTGGTCTACTTCCCTCATGACATCCCAGAGAGGTAAGTTACCTAACACTATGATGGGATGTCCTTGGAAATAAGGCCGAAGCCTCCTGCTTGCTAGTACTATGGCATAGATGGCCATTTGCAGTAGAGGGTACCTAACTTTGACACCATGTATGGACTTGCTTACATGGCACACCGGCCATTGCTTTCCTGCCTCATCCCTTAGCATGCAGGTTCTCCTTCCAGTGGTTGCCGAAGTGTCGACAGATGGGTTAAGTAGCTATTGAGTTCATCCTACGGTTTTTGGCAATCTTTGTTCCAAGGATGTTTGTTGGAACCAAAGTTGCCTTTATTTTTTACTACCTTGGTGAGCACTTTAAACAATGGTCAGCACTGATCTTCATATCTGGAGATGAATTTAATGGGGCTGTAATTTGCCCTCTAAGCCTTTGCACATCCTTGGTTGTGGTGGGAGTTCAAAATCCTAGTAGAGCATTAAACTTTTCTCGATTGGCATCGATACCTCTTTTGGATACCATAAACCTAAGGAATTTGCCAGCAGTACCCCAAACACATACTTTTCAGGGTTAAGACGGATTCCAAGTTTTTAGATTTGGTGGAATGTTTCCCCCCAATCTATGATATCACTACTAGGTTATTTACTCTTAACTATCATATCATCGATGTACACTTCAATATTTCTCCCAATCTGGGAGCTGAATACCTTGATCATTAACCTTTGGTATGTGGCTCCCACATTCTTAAGGCCAAATAGCAATCTGACATAACAGTAGGTCTCGATTTCGGTAATGAAGGTGGTTTTTTCCTCATCTTTGGGATCCACCCAAATTTGGCGGTATCCACTAAAAGCATCAAAGAAGTTAAGTAGACCATATTTGGTGGTGGAGTCTACCAATTGGTCTATTAGTGGCAGAGGATGCAAGTCTTTCGGACAGGCATCACTTATATTTTAGAAGTTGATGTACATTTGGAGTTTATTCCTCCCTTCCTTGGTGGGAACAACATCGTTGCTAAGCCATTCAGGGTACTTGACCTCCCTTATTATGCCGGCCTCCGTTAGTTGTTGGACTTCATTTTTAACAAAATTATTCTTATGCACCGAGAGGTTGTGCTTTTTCTATCGAACAAGCTTCACCTTTGAGCTCGCTTTAAGACTATGTTGAATTATACCCGGGTCTACTCCAGGCAAATCCTTCTAAGAGTAAGCAAATAGATCTTTGTTCATTAATATAAGGGATACAAGCTTTTCCTTCTCACCTTCGGCTAGTTTTTTTCCCTATACGGGTACTTTGGCCAGGGACAAGTTTGACATCCTCTGTTTCTATTTTTTCAAGATCACTTTTTTCACTTTCTGTCTCATCTTTGCCTGATACACTCTTCTTTGCCAAGGTCTGAATGTGAACTTTCACCAAGCTCTGTCTTGCTTTAACAAAAAATTTTCTTACTTCGGCTTGATCAATGAGTATTTTTGTGTCACCTTGCTTCATGCCGAACATGACAATTAGGTATTTCACATTTGGATGAATGTGAAGATTGCCCTGTGTCTACCTTCCGAGGATGGCATTATATGAAGATAGGACATCTATGATGATGAACCTTGTCATAGTGGAAGCACAGAGTGCTTCCTTGGTCTAGACCGAGCTGCCCTTTAGCATCAGGGGTAGATCAATCCACCCAAGTGCTGGGAGTTTTGAGGGACCAACGCTGAAAGTAGCTGATGTAACAGGTTTAAGATCACCCTTGGAAGTACCCAAATTTTGCAACAAATGTGAAAATAAAACATTGGCATTCGACCCATCATCAATCAGCACCCTATTGACATCTTAGCTTCCTATCCTTGCCATGATCAAGAGAGGATCATCATGTGGAAACTTCACTGTAGGCCCATCTTTCTGAACAAGCTTGTTTGTTGGGTTACTGAATTCTATCATCATGATTTCCCGAGCTTTCCTTTTCCTTTTAGCTGACGGTATTCTGGTCATTATTGTCTGGATTATACCGGTCGGAGGTGGCGGGTATTTCTTGGGTCTTCAGTTCTGATGTCGGTCAAAAATCATAATCCTCATCCTCTCATTTTCTATCTTCTTCCTCCCTTTCTCAAGTTTGGGCGATGACATCCATAAGCAGTGATGAAGTTGCCCTTGCTTAATCAAGGATTCAATATACTTTCTTAGTTGAAAGTAATCCTCGGTCTCGTGCTTAAGGTTCCGATGAAATTGATGGAATTTCTTCATGTTCTTATTATTGTTTGAGGTCATGGCCTTCAGACATTAGATTGCAGTTCCTTGCCTTTTCAGGGCTAAAAAGATGTTCGTTCTTGTAGTGTTTAGGGGAGTAAATGATACTGGCCTTTTCCCATTTGCTTTTTGACGTCTGCCTCCTCCCTCAGTGAGATACTGAGGTTGGTGACCCTGACCCTTAGAGTGTTTATGGTCAAACTTTGGGCCGCCCATTCTTAGCTCCTCGGCTACCCTTTAGTAGAATTCTCTAAGGGTGTTAGAGGGATCCTTGGAGAACTCATAGAAGAGTTGGGAGTCCCTCCCTAGTCCCCTGATCATAGTGAGAATTTGAATTTCAGGGTAGAAGTCCGACACACTAAGGGCTTCTTGGTTAAACCTCTCGACATAGTCCCGATTGGTGTCCTCATTCTTTTGGGCTATGTCAAACATCTGGATTGGCATCTTCGCCATTGGTCTGCTTCTAATGAGCTACTGGCTGAAGGCTGTTGACAACTCTTAGAAACCCATTATGGTTCCAGGTGCTAGAGAGTTGTACCATGCAGTTGCCGGTTTTAACAAAATGACTACAAAACATTTGTAGAGGGTAGCGTCGTCGGCACCATGCAATACCATGCTCCACCTGTACTTTGTTAAATAGGCCTGGGGGTCGCTATGCCCATCATATGTCTCCGGATGTGGTGCTCGAAAATGATTGGGCAATGGTGCCTCTACAGTGGTACGAGTAAAGAGGGACTCTTCTTCGGTGAAGGTCTCTGATAGCATTAACCAAACAGGGTTTTAAGGGGCCTATTTTTCCACCTTCTCCAACCTCTCCAGGATCTTCTCCATCAGGATGGCAGTGCCCTGGTCTCCTTGCCTGGGAACCAGCGGCTGGGCAGAATAGTGTCATCTTCTTGGTGAGTAACTTTGCTGACATGGGGATAAGGACTTTTCATCCGAGGATTAACACCGCCAGTGAGAGGTCCTGCGCTCTTTCAACCTTGTTCCTACATCACATCATCCCCGAGATGGTATTTTTCTGTTGAGGACTCATCATGAGGGCTTCCACTACTGGAGCTCCAATGAGGTGACTTATGACAACCTTTGGTCGAATTGTTGTGTCATTTCAGCCATGATAAAGTGCTGAAAGTCATTTAGAAAACCTATTATGACCTTTAGAGGAGATTCATCTGTCGGGAGGGAAGTCTTCACTGCAGGCTGTTCAATTGTTGATTGAGTCTCCTACACAGACTGGGACCTCGGGAGTCCTTTGTCCTTCGAATGTCGAGTCTCGACAATAGTGACTTGGAGGTGAGTTCCCATAGATGGTGCCAAATGATTCCTGATGACATCCTCATTGTATGACATGTTGGGCATGAGAAAGAGACTTCCGGTGAGATTGTATCTGCTAGACTTTGAAGAATGTGGGCTAAGAGTTCCCCGGAGTATTTTCTGGGGGAGGAGCCTCTGACGCCCAAGTTAGTATATGGGAGAAAAGTTGGAAAGAGCCAAGAGTAAGAAAAAGAGAGTCCCATGTCCTTACTTGTGAGCCTCCCGAGTATTTATAGGAGGATTGGCGGAGAAGGCCATTTTGCATAGCCTGTGTAAATCAGGACATGTGTTCTTCTAGATCTGGTTCCCACCTTCAGAGATAGGTGTCTCCAGCTAGCAGTAGGTAATTCCGGCCAAAGGGTAGGGTAATGTGCCAGGCTTCTATGTTAGAGATCCCTGAACTGTAATTGTCATTTCTCCATAAGACCCCTTCGGAGGTGTGAGACCCCTTCGTGTAGGGATTTTCCCCCAGGGCTATTGGAGAAGGCCTTTCGGATGGGTGGACCATCGTCAAAAGATATTTTCCTCTGTCAAGGATAGTGAACCTATACTCCCGAGGTTGGTAGTGTGCACCTCCGAGGGTGGCAAGGAGCCTTTTTCTTGGAGCCAGCTATGTGTATTACTGAGGGTGGTGGGGAGATTCCTCCCAAGGTAGGTGTTATAAATTGCTCAGGGTGGTGTTAGGTTCCACTGAAGGAGAAGGTTTTTGTGGGCGATAGCCTTTAGCTATCACCTTGGTCTCCTTCCTAGTTAGGCCTCTTGCTTGTCAATCTTGAGTGTACTAGGACCCTTGGTTTAATGGTATTATCCTTGGGTTTTGCCTTCATCAACTCCCTTTCCATCACCAAGGACTTTTGAACAGCCTCATAATAGGTTCGAACTCCAATCACAATCAAGAAACTCCTTAACTCCACCTTAAGTCCATGAATAAACTTCTTTGCCTTGAGTTTATCCTTCCCAGCCAAATGAGGAGCATATTGGAAAAGAGAACTAAATTTTCTTTCATACTCATGGCCCGTCTAACTTCCTTGAACTAACTCATTAAACTCTAACCTCCTTTGATCTTGGGCTGGCTCACTATTGAACTCATTCCAAAATTCCTTCTCAAATTTGATCCAACCAAGTTCTTTAGGACTTTGCCCGGGTCTGCCCTCATTGTAATTCTTAAGTCTTTCCATGACATCTTTTTGCCACAAGGAATCCTTGCCTTCCAAAAAGAAAGGCACTAGATCCACCTTAGCCTTATCATTGAACTCCATGCTCTCAAAGATTTCATTGATTTGGTACAACCATCCTTTGGCTACATCATGATCACCCACACCGTTAAACTTTGGAATGGTGATTTCTCATCATATTGAAACAAGCCCCATGTGGTTGGGAATAATGGGTCTGCTCATTCTTCTATGGGGATGGATATCTGCCTCATGCTCTTCCTCACTATCCTCCTTGATGTTCACTTGAGCATGTTCATGCACTTGCTCTTGTCCCTGCACTTGCCCTTGGGGTGGAAGATTTCTCCCCTAACCTTGGTGTACCATTGGGCCTTGGTGCACTTCAGCCCTTACCCAATTATGCTCCTACAAGGTCTCCTCTCCATTTGGAGGTTTAGCATACTCATTGAGTAGGATAGCCTTGCCATTAGCATCTGGTCGATAGATTTATTGAGCCTTCATAACAAAGAAACCACTTCTCTCATATCTACCCTATTGGGATCATTAGTTTCCACACCAAGAGCCTGAGCCTTAACAACAGCACCAGATCAAGTGTTAACCGTAGTACCTACAACCAATGCCAGAAGACCACACCCAGAGCAACTTATAAATCATACCAACTACAGTTAGCACAATGAGGACTTAGATTTTAGTTCAGTTATTGCCTCTACTAGAACCATTAGCCTGCTCTAATACTAAACTGTCATGGAGTGGGGTACCAATGCCCTGAATTGCTTGACTTATATGCTGTTGATGACTGTGATCCAACGTAGTTACTATTGGTTAACTATTACTTGTATGTAAATTAAGACAATTTATGTGCAATTAGTTTCTTAGCCTACCCTACAAGAAAATATGCATGTGTTTGTCCCGATAATGCAAAACAAATAAATAAACAATTTGAGAAATCATCACTTGAGCAGTCATTTAAAACATACTTAAAACATGCCAAGACAATAAAATACTAGTTTCTGCAATTTCAAGTAATAGTTTGTGCACACTTTATTTCACTAGCATGCCCCCAAAAGTAACACAATGGTTTAACATGACAACGTATCCTAATAGAGGCTATATCTTAATACACAAGGTACTATATATATGAGAAAAAATTCTTACGATCCATTAGTTGAGCCCCACCTTTGAGCTAACAAGCTCCAAGTGCATGCCCCTTTCTTATCTTAGTGCAACACTTAGCCTCTAAACTATAATGGCATAACACTTATTTAGTACAATCCTTAATTCACAAGAATGTTGGGTTTCAGGAGCCAAATAAGCACAGTGAAATTTAACCGAAATCCTTCAGGATCCAAGTGAAACGAGGTAAACCGGATGTTCAAAAATTTTCATACCTAATTTTTGGTTGAGATCTCTCACCCAACTGTAGAGTCGAATCACAAAACCTGAACAGTTGACGTGTTCAAGCTCTCTATGGTATCCACACGAGCCTCTCGGGATCACCACGCTTCCACTGCGTCTCGGCAGATGCGTTTCTCTTGCTTTCGCAGTGCTAGCTGCATCCTCCAAGGGATTGCAAGAGAATAGTCTGGATGTCCTTTTGGGAGGCGAGGGCAAGAAGCCACGAATTTCTCACTAAAAGTTGTATTTATGAGACTCAACTTCCAGGCCTAATGGGTTTCAAAGCCCTAATCCAATTAGGCTTCAATTTCGGGCTTAATAATGGCTCAACTTTTGGGCCCATTATTAATTCAAAATTATTATGAAACCACAACCCAAATAATTAGTCCATGCACTCTAATGATCCAAATAGCTCTATGTGTGTGACCCAATAGGCTCTTACCACATTGGCAATGATCATAAATAACATTTATGATCATAAGCAATGAGAGGTGTCTAGCAACACATCATTGCTACCCAGGTGATAAAATTATGGGTGTTTTGACTAAACCTTTATGATCATTACCGATATATGCCATTGTCCCTTTGCCCAATATATGAAGACTAAGCATGAGACATGGAATGTGTCACTCTCGTATAGCCCAATGTTTGGTTTCTTGATTACCAAGTAGACCAACTTAAACTGATGATATTGATGTCATATATCAACTCATCTGAGCATGGCCATGCATTTTCTAAGTCTCACTCTATCAAGGGGCCTGAAGATATCACTACCGTTACATAGGAGGGACAAATCCCATCTTGATCATACAAATCCCTCCGCATGATATGTGACATACCCGATGACCTCCTTCAAGTTCACTCAGTTACGAGCAACAAAGGGAAGTATCAAAGTATGTGACTCACATGCAGGGAACCTTGATGATCTTAAGTTGAAGGACTACATATACCATGATCACTATGGGAATCACTTATGGCACTTATATAACAATCCATGTAGTGTTCTCATGGTGGGTCAGTCCAGTACACAAGTTCTCCAACTTGTACCCATATGTAGACTACATATCCCATATAGTCTCCACATATGCTAGTCATTATGTATTATTGCAACCCGCTCCACAATAATACTAGACCAGGGACATTTGAGAATATCATTATTCTAGGGTTATAATCGTGTTTATTATGTTACGCTGAAACAAAACAACAAACATAATTGCTGGATTAATGCCTTAATAAAATATCATGACTCAATGTGCAAAAATACAATCATCTCATGATTGGTTTTTGGGCACAACACTAACAAAGAAACCTTTGAATCTGAAAGTTTTTAGTGAACAAGTACTTACAAAAGGGGAAACTTAGCACACAACTATCCACTTAGTTGTTCAGCCCAACATTAGGACTTGCATAACAAACTTAATGGAGGTAGTACATAAATATACTCAGTAAGGGTCTCTTGGTGTACTTGCAAAGAAGATAACAAGTAAGCATGCAAATATGACATACAAGCATGCAAACAACTATCCAACAATGAATATAAACAAAAACATAATAAATATGCATTGCATGAATGTATGATATGCAACATACACAATCCTTAGGACTTCTTACACCTTAGGTACCTTATTCTTGCCATAAGATTAAACGGTGGAGGTACTTGAGACCATAGTCTTTGTATCCCAAATCCTTTATCCCTTTTAAGTCCACTTACGGGTCCTAGAGTACGTCATCACCTCCTCTCAAGAATTACCAGTCTTACCCTTAATTTATTCTACATGGTAGCCATCTTATGTGGTCCAAATTGCCAAGCTCTTGTAGCCTACCTTAGAGCTCCTTAGTGGCTTACTTACCAAACCACATGGTTTGCTTCGGATCCACTTAGGTTACCTCTTCATTTCCCCTAAGGTCTAAGACCTCTTATTTCGGCTAGTGAAGACTCTAAAATTTGACTTAATCCCCTTAGTGCCCTTTTAGCAACTTGGGCACCTTTGCCCTACTCGACTTAGCTCTACCTTAATGACACCACTTAGCTACCACTTAAATAATGCATAATTATCAACTTATGAATGAGTCTTAGACCCAATCAAGGCTACAAAACATCTCAGAATATCCTAGGCATGATAACTGAAAGATTAAGACAACCTTAAGATGCCCCAAGCTTGAGAGCTTTTGGTGTTGGTGATGCCATTGGTGATGCATCACCAAAGGCATAAATTATCAAGTTTTATGAAGATTCATTGGAAAAACATTCATGTTATGTATTGCTATGAAGCCAATGCCCTTCAGCATAGCGCAATTGTGTGCGATGTTGCATGAAACTTACTCATTCTTGCAAATCCTCAAGGCCAATTCACAAAGGTCTTATTTCTAATTCATTAAAATATACAATACTACATTTCTCTAAATTATTTGAGCTAAATTAACTTGAACCCTTACCTCAAATTTGACCATAAAGCATGAATAAAGCACAAGCACACTTGAGCTCCACTTAGCTCTCTTGAGTTTCATATATAAAGCCAACATGATATGGCACCAAAAACTCCAAATCAAGACCATTTCTAGGTACTAGAACAACTTACAATCAACTCAAGCAAAACCAAGAAGCTTACCTTAGTTTTAATACCTAAAACAAGCAACAAAGAGCTAAAATGGAGCAAATGCACCAAGAATGAGCTTGAGGCTTCTTAAGTTCTCTTTAGGACCTTCAAAATGGAAAATTTGCGGAATTAGGGTGGTTTGGAGTAGAAAATATGGTGGGTTGGGGGAGCCACGAAATTGGGAAGGGAAGAAATGGGAATGTAGGTCAACCCTTGCCCAAATTTTCTTAACTACTCCACTAAGGCCTACTTTTAGTTTTCTTGCCTCTTGGCTCTCAAGTTCTCTTTTGTTCTACTTTGGCCACTAAACACACACCCAGAACCATCCACTCTTCGTCCTAAAGAATGTTTATAAGTCTCTTACACTTAGCCTCACGGACACTTAAGCCACTTAACACATAAAATGGCTCATTTGAACACTTCATGCAATTTTTGCACTTTTCTTTCAAATGATGGCTCTAGTAGCTAGATTAACTTATGATCATAACTTAACTAGTCAAAATTCCTTACTTGACCCTAATTTCATCAAATCACAGTCACGCCACTCATTTGGGTTAAAATTACTATTTTTCCCTTTTGACTCTTAAGTGCCAAATCACACTTAGGAACCTATCTGTACTTATACTTAGCTTGTCTTTCTTGCTTGATAAGATGCTAACTTGAGGTACATAATTGAAACTCTCAAATAAAACTTACTTAACAAGTCAAAGCCAATCATTGACTAGTAGAGTTGTCAGAGAAACATTCACAACTTGTTTGGAATGAAATGGAAACATTCAGACTTAGTTTGGAATGGAAACATTCACAAGTTGTTTGGAATGAAATAGAAACATTCAGAAGTAGTTTGGAATGAAAACATTCACAAATTGTTTAGAATGAATTGGAAACATTCAAAACCTATTTGGAATAAAAACATTGACAACTAGTTTAGAATGGAAACAATTACTAATTGGTTAGAATGAAATGGAAACATTCATAACATGTTTAGATTGAAATGAAAACATTAATAACTTGTATGGAATAGAAATATTGGCAACTGGTTTAGAATAGAAATATTTGCAAATTATTTGGAATGGAAGTACACAGAACTTGTTTAGAATGAAATGGAAATGTTCAAAACTTATTTAGAATGAAGTGGAAACATTACAACTTGTTTGGAATGGAAGCATTCACAACTTTTTTATACTGAAATGGAAACATTCACAATTTCTTTGGAATAGAAACATTCACAACTTATTTAGAATGAAATGGAAACATTCATAATTTCTTTTTTATTAGAAACATTCCCAATTTGTTTGGAATGGAAACATTCATAACTTGGTTAAACTGAAATGGAAAGATTCACATCTAGTTTGGAATAGAAACATTGACAACTTGTTTAGATTGAAATAAAAACATTCACAACTCATTTGGAATGAAAACATTCACAACTAGTTGGATTGTAAACATTTAAAACTTGTTTTGATTGAAAGGGAAACATTCACAACTAGTTTGGAATTGAAACACTCACAACTAGTTTGGAATGGAAATGTGTCCATTCCAAACAAGTTTTTAGACTTCCCATTCCAAAGAATTTGAGAATGTTTCTATTCTAAACAAGTTATAAAATTTTCCATTTCATTAAAAACAAGTTTTGAAAGTTACTATTCCAAACAAGTATGAATGATTCCATTTCATTCTAAACATGCAATGGAAGTTTCCATTCCAAAAAAGTTGTGAATATTTCTTCTGTTACCCACTCCGGGGTAGTCCAGTTATGGTGCCAAAACTGTGCATTTAGACTCCCAGGATTGGTAATGTTCTGTAGGCCAACAGAACACTACCCTTAGTGTGCATACCCAAGTGGCCCTCTTGGGCACTATTTAAATACATGCATATTGGTCCAACCATTACACACATATTCACATTGCATGCACACCATGGCAACAAAGAAGGAAAACACTAGCACAAGTCTTAGTTTTGGCTTCCACACATTAGGCAATCTTGTTAAGTTCTAGTGGCCAGCTACTGCACCTGTAACTTCCACTAATAAACTGTATCATTCTAGCCACATAGCCCCCTGTTTTATTTGATCCATTATCAATTAGAGACTTAGATAAAACCAAGGAATTTTGTTTTACATCAATAGCCCACCTATGGACCAAGTTATGGATTTTTTAAGTTGGTTACAAAATTCTGACCAAATGAACAGTAAATCATCCAAATTTGCAACGTAATATCTTTGGCTAAAAGAATCCAAATCCAGAAATTTCAAATTCCAGTTCAACCTCTAGATGTTTTCTAGGCGTGGTCAAAATTTCATACCAAGATTCATTCTACACAGGGAGATATTGAACTTTAGGTACATGGTCGAAATTCTGGCAACTTTCGGACCAGTTTGCCCATACAATTTTTCCAAACCATGCAAACACTTCATTCACAAGGGAAATCCCTACAAGGATATCCCATACATGTCCAATACACATATTAATTACATTCTCGTGCATCTAGCAACTTTATGTGGCCAAAACAGAATTTACAAGTAAGCAGCCTATCATTCACACTTAGGCAGCTTTGCACCACATCACTTACATAGCCAAAACATTACTCAAATGTTCACATACTTGTCTCATTTTACATACACTACATGTACATGCATACATGCACTACAATATGGTCTTAACTCAGCTAAATACGCACCCTAGGTTACAGGAGGTCCTGAGACACAATGGACTCCAAAAACAGGATGCTGGACAGCTGCTGCACAACACAGTAAGTACCACCATTAAAAATACCAAATGTGCTCCTAAAATCACCAAAATTTCCAGATCATAACTAGACATATGGAAGTTCATGTACCTGAAATTTCAGATCAAAACTCAAACCACAAAGGTTAGTTTGAAGGTGATCTTTCTGCTGGACCTGAAATGACAGAATTGAGGGGAGTAAGTTTCATTGAGAAACTTAGTAAGGGTAGCACTTGGATTCAATAGGCAATGTAACCATCATTAAAACCTGCATCCAAAGACACTAAAACACAAAAACCACAATGCATATATACAAGATATAGCAACCAAATGCAGCAGCCAAACACAAACAACAAACACATGAAATGTGGCAGCAACATATACCATAGGTTAGTCCATAAAACATGCAATAAACTTAACCAAATCACTATGGCAGCCCTCCTCAAGCTAATGCTTGGTCTTAGGAGGATTTTAACACTAGTTAGTACTAACTTTTGGGCTCTAGAAACCCAGAAATTCGCTGCCATCACTGTGCACTTCACACTAGGTCACAAAACCTTCAATAAGTGCACTCCCCTCACTAAGCTTGGTTCATCAAGCTCATGGCTCTCTTCCAAGCTTAGCCCTAGCTCCATGGATGTTTGAAAATACAGAAAACAACCCATGAGAGCAAGAGAACCCTTACCTTGATGGGTATGCTGAAATTGGAGCTTGATCCTAGGTGCACTCAAGCAATAGCACCAAATAGCTTCCAATTGTGCTTCCTTGACTTCAATTGCAAGTAGTTTTGAGTTTGAAGGTATGGTGGCTATGGAGGAAGTGTGGAGGAGAGGGCTGGCTTTCTTTTTGCTGGTGGAGGCCGAAATTTAGAGAAGCAAAGGTGGTCTTGACTACTTAAATAGTCAAAAGTACACTAAACACACTTAAGTAGTCTTAACCTTGTCTTATGTCATTTTCCTTGCTACAAGACTATGGTTTCTTAGTCTTAATCTCTTGGCCCACATTTGACCATCCTTATCTTCCTTTAGCAGCCCTCCTTATGTGGGATAACCCCACAAAACTTCCATTTGACTTAAGTCATAGACATACACATCTTAAGGCCTACATTAGAACACTTAGGTCCTTTATGCCTTTTTGTGTTTTCTTTGTCCTTAGTTCTCTTCCATAAGCAATTTGGTCCTCCAATAGCACTTTCATACCATTCATATCCTTCCCATAACTCTCCAAATCTCTTTTGTGAAAGTTTTACAATTGAGTACCCGAATTTCCAAAATCTTACAAAAAAGTCCATAGGTTGCTTGACAAACAAGCAATCCTTAAGGATTTTCTTGGGGACCAAGTTACCAACTTGGAACACTTTTAAGGAGGTGTTGATCATACCTTTTACCCCCCATACTACAATCACTATTGTGAGAATTACACAATATAATGGTTTTTAGCCATTATGACACACTTGTAATTCTCCTATTTTGTGAGGTGGTAACATCTTCTTCAAAAAGGTTGTGAATGTTTCCATTGTAAACAAGTTGTTAATGTTTCAATTTCATTCTAAACAAGCTATGAATATTTCTATACCAAACTTTTTCTGAATGTTTGCATTCCAATCTAACCAACTTGTGGATGTTTCCATTTCATTCTAAACAGGTTGTAGTAGTTTCCATTCTAAACAAGTTTTGAATGTTGCTATTTCATTCAAAACAAGTTGTGAATATTTCCATTCCAAAATAGTTGTGAATCTTTCCATTTCGCTCCAAACAATTTGTGAATGTTTCTGTTTCATTCTAAACGAGTTATGAATGTTTCCAATTCATTCTAAACAATTTTGTAAAAGTTTCCATTCTAAATAATTTGTGGATTTTTTTATTCAAAACAAGTTGTAAATGTTTCCATTTGATTCTTAACAACTTGAAAATGCTTATGGTCTGAACAGGTAATGAGTGTTTCCATTTTATCCTAAACAAGTTATGAATGTTTCTATTCCAAACAAGGTGTGAATGTTTCCATTCCAAACTTATTGTGAATGTTTCCTATTCATTCTAAGCAAGCTGTGAATGTTTTCATTCCAAAGTAATTATGAATGTTTGTAATCCAAACTAATGGAGAATTTTCAAATTCACTCTAAACAAACTGTGAATGTTTCTATTCCAAGCAAGTAGTGAATGTTTTGATTTCATTGTAAACTTATAATGAATGTTCCCATTTCATTCTAAATAGGTTGTAATGCTTTCATTCCAAAGAAGTTGTGAATACTTCCATTTTAAACAAGTTGTGAATGTTTCTATTTCATTCTACACAAGTTGTGAATGTTTCCAACTCATTTGATACATGTTTCAAATGTTTCCATCCTAAAACTATTTGTGAATGTCTATATCCTATTCTAAATAGATTTTGAATGTTTCTATTTAAAATAAGTTGTAAATGCTTCCATTCTGATGCCCTGCAGCATCTTCATTATGTGACATCGTGAGACTGGGAGGGGCTTCCAGTGAGGGAGAACATCTAAAGTGGAGATTTCCCAGGAGAAGCTACCTGAAACACTCAGAAAACAGGGGTTAGGAGGTCCCCGAAGTCTTTTTCCGGGGAGGAGCCTCTGACGCCCAAGTCAGTGTTTTGGAGGTGGAGAGAAAATAAAAACGAAGAGGTTTTTTCTTTAGAGTCCAATCTCCCTTTACCTGGGGTGCTTACCAAATATTTATAGAGGAGTGAACAGTAGAAGTCCGTTTGATGTGGCCGACCCAGATTATGACACGTGTTTGGTAAGATGCGATCCACATCTTCGGGCGGAAGGGGAGCATCTAGCCGACCATAGGCCGCCTGGCCAGGAGCCTAGGCCGCGCGAGGGTGGTGTGTCAGAGCGTCTCTGCAGGCGGCGTGTCAGAGCGTGTCTGGGGGCGGTGTGTCGGGGATGTGTTAGAGGCTCCTTAATTGCTTCTACCATACTGCCGAGGTCCTTTTGGCAGAAGAGAGCTCTTCGGAGTAGGAGAACCATCCCCCGAGGTCACTTTAATAACCCAGGAATATCCTTGCCGAGGGTGGTCCCGTTTAGGGACGTCCTCTGCTGCCGAGGATGGTTCGGTCGTCTTACCAAGGGTGACAATGGACCATATTCTCGAACTTGGCACTGTCATCCCCAGGGATGTAGGGTTACCGAGGTCGGATGTGTGGGGTCCAGACGTCATCCTTTCTAAGGTCGGTGCTTGCTTTTTCGAGGGTGGTGCCTTACCTGAGTGTATAGTTCGAAGGGTGATAGGCACTTCAGGTATCACATTCCATTCCAAACTAGTTGTGAATTCTAAACAACTTGTGAATATTTTCATTTCAAACTAGTTGTGAGCGTTTGAATTTCATTGTAAGCAAGTTGTGAACATTTCTATTCCAAACAAGTTGTGAGTGTTTCCTTTTCATTTCAAACTAGTTTTGATTGTTTCCATTCCAAGGAAGTCATGAATGTTTTCATTCAAAATAAGTTGTGAATGTTTGCATTCTAAACAAGTTGTGAATGTTTGCATTCTAAACAAGTTCTGAATCTTTGCATTCTAAATAATTTCTGAATCTTTCCATTTCACCTTAAATTACTTGTGAATATTTCCATTGCAAACTTGTTGTGAACGTTTCCATTTCATTCTAAAAAAATTGTGAATGTTTGTATTCAAAACAAGTTTTGAATATCTCTAATCCATTCCAAATTGGTTGTGAATGTTTCCATTTCATTCTAAACAAGTTGTGAATGCTTCCATTGAAAACAAGTTATGAATGTTTCCATTCTAAACTAGTTGTGAATATTTCCATTTCATTTTAAACAAGTTTTGAATAATTCTAGTCCAAACAAATTCTAAATTTTTCAATTTTGTTCTAAATAAGTTATGAAAGTTTCCATTCCAAATTGGATATGAATGCTACCATTTAATTATAAACATGTTGTGAATGTTTGCATTCCAAACTAGGTGTGAAAGTTTCTACTTCATTCTAAGCAAGTTGCAAATGTTTCTTTTCCAAATAAGTAGTGAAAGGTTGCATTCCATTTGAAAAAAGCTGTGAATGTTTTGATTCCATACTAGTTATGAATGTTTCTAATCCAAACTAGTTGTGAATGTTTTGACTTAATTCTAAACAAGTTGTAAATGTTTCCAATTTATTCTGAACAAGTTGTGAATGTTTCCATTTCATTCTAAACAAGTCACGAATGTTTCTATTCCATCCAAGTTGGTAGTGTTTCCATTCCATTCTACACAAGTTGTGAATGTTTCTTTTCCAAACTTGTTGCGAATCTTTTCATTTCATTCTAACTAAGTTGTGAATGTTTCCAATTCACTATAATCAAGTTGTGAATGTTTCCGTTCTGAACACGTTGATAGTGTTTCCATTCTAAAATCACTGTGATTGTTTCCATTTTATTATAAACAAGTTATGAATATTTCCACTTTATTCTAAACAAGTTATAAATGTTTCCATTCCAAAGTAATTGTGGAAGTTTCTATTCCAAAAAAAGTTGAATGTTTCCATTTTATTCTAAATAAGTTGTGAATGTTTCTATTCCAAACTAGTTGTTATTGTTCCAATTTTATTCTAAACAAGTTCTAAATGATTCCAGTCCAAACTAGTTGTGAATGTTTCAACTTCATTCAAAGCAATTCGGGAATATTTCAATTTCATTATAAACAAGTTGTAAATATTTCCACTTCATTCCAAACAAGTTAAGAATGTTTTTTATCGAAACAAGTTGTGATTTTTTGCATTTCATTCTGAAGAAGGTGTTAATGTTTCCATTCATTCTAAACACATTGTCATTATTTCCAATCTAAAGAAGTTGTAAATGTTTCCATTCCAAACAAATTGCGAGTGTTTCCACTCCAAACTAGCTATGAATGTTTCCATTTTACTGTACACAAGTTGTGAATTTGTGCATTCCAACCTACATGTGAATATTTCTATTCTAAACGAGTTGTGATGCTTTCAACTCAATCTAAATAGTTGTGAATGTTTCCTTTCCAAAGTAGTTGCAATTGTTTCTATTTCATTCTAATCAAGTTGTCAATGATTCCATTCCAAAAAGGTTGTGAATGTTTCCATCTTGTTCTAGACAAGTTGTGAATGTTTACACTTCATTCTAAACAAGTTGTAAATGTTTCCTTTTCATTCTAAACAAGTTTAAAATGTTTCCAATTCAAACAAGTTGTGAATGTTTCTATTCCAAATAAGTTGTGAGTGTTTCCATTTGAAGGAAGTTGCAAATGTTTGCAATCCAAACTAGTTGCGAATGTTTCCATTTTATTCCAAACAAGTTAAGAATATTTTTGTTCCAAACAAGTTGTGAATGTTTCCATTTGAAGCAAGTTGTGAATTGCTCCATTTCATTCTATACAGGTTGTGAACTTTCCATTTCAAACAAGTTTTGAATGTTTCCATTCCAAAAAAGTTATGAGTGTTTCTATTTTGAACTATTTGTGAATATTTCCGTTCCAAAATAGTTGTCAATGTTTCCTTTTTATTCAAAACAAGTTGTGAGTGTTTCCATTTCATTTTAAACAAGTTGTGAATGTTTGCATTCCAAACTTGTTATAGATGTTTCCTTCTCATTCTAAACAAGTTAAATGTTTCCATTTCAAACAAGTTGTGAATATTTCTATTCCAAACATGTTTGAATGTGTCCATTACATTCAAAACGTGTTTTGAATGTTTCCATTATAAACTAGTTGGGAATGTTTCCATTTCATTCTAAACAAGTTGTGAACGTTTTGAACTCATTCTAAACAACTTCTAATTGTTTCCATTTTATTCTAAATAAGTTGTGAATTTTTCTACTCCAAACAAGTTATGATCATTTTCATTTCATTCTAAGTATTGATGCCCGGTGCCATCCTCGTTGTATGACATGTTGGCCTAGAGGAGAGACTTCCGGTATGAAGGTGCCTGAAACACTCAGAAGAACAAGGGTTAGGAGCTCCCCGAAATGTGTTTCCAGGGGAAGAGCTTCCGATGCCCAAGTTAGTGTTTGTGAGAATAGTAGTAGTAAGGAACAGAGAGTGTGGAAAGTAGCAAAAGTTCTGTGTCTTTCTTACCAAGGTCATTCCTAAGTATTTATAGGAAGGTTGATGGAGGAGGCCATTCGGCACAGCCTGCTCAGATCGTAACATGTGTTCAATTAGATTTAATCCATACCCTCGGAGATAGGTATCGGCCATTCCGGCCAGAGGGCAAGGGCGTGTGCGAGGTCTCTCTATCAGAGGCTCCTTAACTGTTTTTGTCATATCTCAGCAAGGCCCCTTCGGAGAATGAGACCCCTTAGGGGCATAAAGCTCCCTCAGAATAGGAGGCCCCCTTTGGCTCGATATAGCCATCGAGAGCTATTAGGAGAGGCCCTTCGGCAGAGCGGGGCACCTTCGGAAGACGCTCTTCCTTGCCAAGGATAGGGATATGCGTTCCCGAACTGGGTGACTTCGCTATTCCAAAGGTGGTTGTATATAGATTTTCTGAGGTCGATTCTATAGCCTACTGAGGGTGGTTGTCGTTCACTAAGGTTGGTGCTAGGTCTTCCCCGAGGGTGGTTTTTGGCAAGGTGATCTAGAGATCTCGAGCGTCATGGCCCCTTGGTTATAAGGTGGTGTTCTTCCTGAGGATTGTGAGGGCACCCTCTTTACCGAGGTTGGTCACTCATGTTTCCCGAAGGTGGTGCTTCTCAGGTCACTTTGGGAATTTTAGAAGGGTTCATAGCCCTTTGGCTATCACATGCACCCCTCAGAAAGCCGAAGTGGTATCTTCGGTACTTGAGCTTTTACATGCATTTTGTGGTACTCTTTGTGGTAGGTGACAGTCATCTCAGCAAGTATTAACTGAATTTTTTTACCGAGGTTACCTTCTTCGATAAAGGGCACTTCTTTGGTTCATGTTGACTTTTCAAGCTGAGGTAGTCCTATCATCATTTAAGCAATACTTCAAAATTTTTGGCCGAGCTTTTGATTTTCTTGAAGTTGTTCCTTTGGACCAAAGTGCATATTCCCCTTCTAATTTTTTGTTGCCTCAGTGAATCGTCACATCTTCTTGATCGGATAGACTCTTCACTTAGGGCTAAGCTTGCATAGGTTTGCTAGCTGTCAAGATGTGTGCCTTCATTTCCTGCATCGGGTGACACGTGTCACCTTGTGACTGGTGAATAGTCACATTCGCTACGTCAGTTGCGTCTCTTCGCCTTCAAGGGATCATTTTGGCGACATTTCGCTTGCCTCCTTTGGCCTATATAAACCCTTCTTCCTCAGTTTTTTCCACACTTCTCTTGTTTTTCTATCTTTTGCTCTTGAGTTTCCTATTGTCTCTTTCTTTTTTCGGTGGTGGTGCTAGCGGTGGAGTGATTTCTAGCGACACTTGCGGTGGTCTTCTGAAGTTCATACCTTGTTCCGAGCTAGGTGGGTCTCCTTTCCAAGGTCGCTCTTTGGTACTTTTAGTGTGTCTTCCCCATTCTTTTTCTTTCACCTTCCTGATGTTAGACTTCTTCTTTCTAAACATGTCTGCTCTCCAAGCTAAGACCTATCCCATTCCTGAGAGTTGGATTCCCCTCAACTCTCATCCAAGCTGTGCCACTTTGGAGAAAGTTCAGAAGTGGTCAGCCAAATTCTTCCTTCCTTCTTATGCTATCACTAGGCTACCTAGTCTAGGTATGCCTAGTTATATGCCTCATTCGGATGAGGTTACCGTCTTTTGGGCCCAGCTGAAGGCCAAACTTCAGTATCCTCCGCCGAAGATGGTTTGCGACTTTTGCCAGTTCCATGGCATAGCTGTGAACCAACTTCCTCCGAACTCCTATTCTTATTTCAACACCTTCCTTTGCATGTGTGGGGTCTTCAAGATAGAGCCCTACTTCATCTTCTTCATGCAATATTACAAACTCCACCCCATCTCAAAGGGTGGGTTCTACTTCTTGCTTCCTCGGGGATCTGGGAGTAGGAAGTACACGTTCACCTTTGGGATGAAGGACAGTTGGCGAGGGTGGCAGAAGAAGTTCTTCTTTCTGAAGGTCGATGAGTAGTGGAAGCATGTGCCGACCAAATGGGCTTCGGGGACTTTGGATATTGATGTAGTTGATCCCAGGAAGCTGCTAACCTTAGAGTTAGAAGCCCAATTTGAGGAGTTTGACAACTGTATTCGGGCTGTCGTGGACTGGGATCCCGAGGTCCCTCCGCATTCCTTATACCCCTTTCCCATTAGATGGAATCTCATGACCGAAGAGGTTCTTCGGGAGCTGGGGGTGATCAAGGAACACATTACCGACCTGAACATGCCGAAGCCTCCTTTTGACGGGAAGAAGGCGTGGCTGGTAATGCTCCTTCGGGGCGAACTCACGTATCCAGTTCTTGAAGAGAGTAAGTTTCTTTCCATATTTTTTCATATATCTCCTTCTGTACTTACACTGATGTTCTTCTTTTTGCAGAGATGGATGACAAGTCAGCTGCATTTTACAAGTCTTTCTTCCTCGGTCAAGCCGAGGAGCAGCAGAGAAAGAAGTCTACGCCGAAGAGGAAGAAGGCGCCTAGGGAACCATTTTCGGCCCCAAACTCGAAGAAAGTCAAGGAGGACTCCCTTCCTCCTTCTCCTAAAGGTGAAGTGGAGGTGTAGGATCAAACTTCTGTTCGAGCCGACCCCCCTTTAGAACTGGCCATCTGCTCAACTCCCTTAAGTCCCAACACTGCGGCAGAGACCTTAGGGACCTCAGCGGGGGACTTTCAACCGAGGAGCTTGAGGAGCGCTGAAGGAGGAAAGGTAAGCATGTTCCTGCCGAGGTCCTCGAGGTTAGTGACTTCGAGGGAGATGACACTAAGCTTCCACCAGGTTTGTCCCTTAGCCATTCTTCTATGAGTTTGGGAATTTTTGGTATTTTAGACCTTATAGATGAATGGCTAAGGGATAACATGCTAATGGAACTTCGGCGTGATTTTGCAGAGGAGCAAGCACCTGCTCAGTGGGTGGTGGAGCATGCTCGGAAGAGGGCCCTTCGGGATACCAAGATTCTGAAGGACAAGGTGCCGAGGGAGCCTTTCTGGACTTTCACGGAGGACATGGACTTGTTCTCCGAGGATAGCCAGAAAATGGCTCCTCAGATGGCGAAGGGCGTCCTGACAAACGCCACTTTCCAGTCCCTCACGGAGGAGTGTCCGAATGAGGAGGTCCTCGCCACGAGGATGAGTGAACATGCTGCCCAAGTAAGCTTTTGAACCTTTTAGGACTTAGCAAAATTTCCTAAGTTTTTGCCCGTTTCTGATCCTCATTCTGCCTTTCCTTTTGCAGCTCTTGGCATATAGTGGATACTTCAGAGCTTGGGCAGCCAAACAGTCTTCGGTCCGAGGTCAGTCCGAGGAGTCCTTGGCAAAGGCCAAGGAACTCCTTGCCAGCTCTGTCGTCAAGTATGGCGAGCTTAATAAAATAGCCAAGGAAGAGCTGGCCAACCTTCGGGAAGAGTTTCTGAAGAGTCAGGGGGAGCTCATTCAGGACTTTTTGGCGAAGATGTCAGACCTCGGTTCGAAGGTGATATCTTTGACCTTGGCGAATGAGGCTTTCCAAAAGGAGAAAGAGGATGCCATTGCTGATCTTACAAAGGCATTAGCTCTTAATTCTGAACTTCAAGCCGAGGTTGACAAGCTGAAGAAGGAGAAGAAGAAAAGGAAGAAGTTGGAGAGGGAGGTCGTGGTCCTCAATAATGAACTGGAGGACTTGCATGTGGAGAAGAATAAGTCTGACCAGGCAACTAAGTCCTCTTATCAGGATGGTTTTTGCCTGGCCCGTCACCAAGTTCTGTCCAAATTTCCCGACCTTGACCTTTCCTTTCTGGCAGCCCTGGACATCCCCAAAGGACCATCTTGGGAGTGGTTGAGGATAGAGTTCCTCAATCTCCCAGCTAATCCACCTTCGGGCCCAACAGTTGCTACCAAAGAAGATGACGCCGAAGGTGAGGTAGCTGAAGATGCCGAGGAGCCAGCAGGTGTCCAGGACCCCAAATAGGCTTCCTTTTGCTTCTTTCCCTTGTAATTTGCTCCCTTTGTACTTTGTAATGAAATTTCAATGAAACTTCTTTCTTCAAAATTTTGGCTAAGTTCCTTACTGAACTATCTTCGGCATCAAAGGGTGTCGCGACCATGTTCGGTCATCATTCTTTGGAAAAAGACCATCTTTTGCGAAACTTAACACATGTACAATTAGTTAAGTCCCTTTTTCGCCAACCACGTTCGGTTAACATTTTTCAGAAAAAGTGACCCTTCGGACATATCCACGTTCGGACCATTTCATCCTTGAAAATTTTTCTAAGTTCTTCACTTATGCACTTCAGGAAGCAGCTACTTTTGGCTTTCCTCCTTCGGGTACGACCATGTTTGGTCACATGAAATGCTCTCCTTCGGAAACCATGTTCGGTTGAAGGAAATATTCACCTTCGGATATAACCATCTTCGGTTATGCCTCTTTGGTGTTTTTGCGCAACTTTCTTCTTGAAAATTTTTCTAAGTGTGCAAATTTACTAAGGCACTTTTATAAAATGACCATCTTTGGTTGTCATCCATCGGAGGCGACCATGTTTGGTTGCACATCTTCGGCTAAACTTAACTTTTCGTGAAGTAGCTAAGTGTCTTTTTCAACCATGTTCGGTTGATATTCTTCGGCAAAAAACTGTCTATTTTCACGAATACTTCTTCGGCAGTGACCATGTTTAGTTTTCCCCCTCGGAAGTGAACATGTTTCATTTTCTCCTTCGGAGGCCAACATGTTCGGTCATTATGCCTTCGGAAAAAATGTATAATCTTGCAAGTAGGCATTTTCAGGAAAAACTTCATTCTGTTTTTACACCATGTTCGGTCAGTCACCCTCGGTGAGAATTGTACAATTTTTCCTTAGAAAAAATTTCTAAGTATAGAATTTTTTCAAGGAATCTGAATGCCATGTATTTTTCAATTCTCCACCTTCGGTGTCACCGAGCTTGTAGACTCCTGGCCGAACTTCATCGAGGACCAAATAAGGTCCATCCCAGTTCGCCCGAAGTACTCCGTGAGATGGTCTTTGGGCTTCAAATTCAGCTTTTCGGAGGATGAGGTCCCCCTTCTTGATTCCTTTTCGCTTGACGTGCAGGTTGGTAGCGACGGCTACTCTCTGCTGGAAAGCTTTTCTTCTGAGCTCGGCCATCTCTCTGTGCTCATCAATGAGGTCCAACTTGGTTCTTAAACCGAGGTTGTTCCCTTCTTCATCGAACACTTGTATCCTGACCGATGGTTGTACGACCTCGACAGGGATAATGGCCTCTGCGCCGAAGATGAGTGAGAAGGGCATCTCACCCGTGGCTCTTCTAGGGGTTGTTCGATAGCTCCATAGGACACTCAGAAGCTCTCCTGGCCATCTTCCCTTTGCTTCCTTCAACCTTTTCTTCAGGCCATCCTTTATTGTTCTGTTGGACACTTCAACTTGTCCATTGCTCTGAGGGTGGGCCACCGGGGTGAAGTGCAACTTTGTCCCGAGGTTGACTATGAATTCCTGGAAACCTTTATCGGTAAACTGGGAACCATTATCAGCTACTATCACCCTCGGTATGCCAAATCTGCATATGATGTTCTTCTAGACAAATCTCTGTATGTCCTTCACCGAGATTGCTGCTAAAGGCTCTGCCTCGATCCACTTGGTGAAATAATCTACTGCGACTACGCAGAACTTCACTCCTCCTGGAGCTGTTGGGAGAGGGCCAATGAGGTCTATACCCCATACAGCGAAGGGGCAGGGGTAGTTTGCCGAAGTTATCATTTCTGAGGGTAGTCTCTGGATAGGTGCATGTCTTTGGCATTTGTCGCATTTCTGGACGAACTGCCTTGCATCCTTCCTCAAGGTGGGCCAGAAATATCCTTGCCGAAGTAGTACTCCGGCCAGGGCGTTAGTTCCTATGTGAGAACTGCAAGCCCCCTCATGGACTTCTTTTAGGACAGCTTCAAAGTCCTTTTTGCTGACACACCTCTGTAACGGACTTGCGTACCCTTGTCGGTACAATTCTTCCCCAATCAGGAAGTATCTTCCCGAGCATTTTCACACTTTCACAGCTTCAAAAGAATCTTCGGGAAGTTCCAAATTTATGAGGTATTTCTTGATGGGATCTTTCCACCCTCTGCCCGAGGTTGTTACGCACAATATCGCTATGCTTGGCTGATATAGTACTTCAGTGGACTTCTTTGATTTGGCCAAAGTGTCTGCTTCCGCATTATCTCGACGAGGTACATTTTCTATATGTATCGTGTCAAACTCTTGGATGAGCTTTTTGACGAGGTCATGGTATTTTGCCAAGGTTGGGTCTTTTGCGCCGTAGTCCCCCGCCATCTGCCAGACTACAATTTGAGAATCACTATGAGCCTTAAGATTTCTCACACCAACTCTGTTTGCTAGTCGTAAGCCTGCCATGAGGGCTTCATATTCGGCGACGTTGTTGATGACATTGAATCTGAATTTGGTGGCCTTCATGGCTTCCATACCTTCGGGACCTTGGAGGATTACTCCAGCACCTTGATGTTTAGAACCAGAGGCTCCATCAACAAATACTGTCCACTCAGGTTCATCTTTTCCGAGGTCCTTTGGGGTATCCTTGGCTTTTGGCACTTCGGCGATGAAGTCTGCTAATGCTTGGGCTTTTATTGCCCTTCTTGGCTAGTAAGTGATGCCGTACTCACCGAGCTCAATACACTACTTTGATAATCTTCCCAAGTGATCTACGCTCCTCATGACATCCCGAAGAGGTAAGTTACTTCGGACAGTAATAGGGTGTCCTTGGAAGTAAGGTCGCAACCTTCTACTTGCCAATACCAAGGCATAGATGGCCTTTTGTAGAAGAGAGTACCTAGCTTTGGCACCATGTAGGGACTTACTCACATAGTATACCGGCCACTGCCTTCCTCCCTCTTCCTTTACAAGCACCAAACTCACCGCTTTTTCACTGACGGCGAGGTAAAGGATGAGAGGTTCTCTTTCCCTCGGCTGCCGAAGTGTCGGCAGACGGGTTAGGTAGCTTTTGAGCTCATCCCAGGCCTTTTGGCAGTCTTCGTTCCAAGGATGTTCCTTGGAGCCGAAGGTACCTTCATTTTTTGCTGCTTTGGTGAGCACTTTGAAGAATGGTCGGCACCGATCCCCATATCTGGAGATGAATCTACTAAGGGAAGTGATTCTCCCAGTCAGCCTTTGCACGTCCTTGGTTGTTGTGGGAGTTCGTGAATCCTAGCAGGGCCTTAACTTTTTCTGGGTTGGCATCGATACCTCTTTCCGATACCATGAATCCAAGGAACTTGCCCGCATTCACCCCGAACACGCACTTCTCCGGGTTGAGACGGATTCCAAATTCCCAAAGTCGGTGGAATGTTTCCTTTAAGTCTAAGATATGACTACTAGGCAGTTTGCTCTTAACTATCATATCATCGACATATACTTCCATATTCCTCCCGATTTGGGTGTCAAACACCCTGTTCATCAGCCTTTGGTACGTGGCCCCTGCATTCTTCAGACCGAAGGGCATTCTGACATAGCAGTAGGTCCCGACTTCGGTGATGAAGGCAGTTTTCTCCTCATCTTCAGGATCCATCCAAATTTGGTGGTATCCACTGAAGGCATCAACATAGCTGAGTAGATCGTATTCGGTAGTGGAGTCCACAAATTGATCTATTGGTGGCAAAAGATATGAATCCTTAGGACAGGCATCGTTTACATTTCAAAAGTCGATGCACATTCGGAGTTTATCAGTCCCTTCCTTCGTAGCAATGACAATGTTGCTAAGCCATTCGGGGTACTTGACCTCTTTTATTACGCCTGCTTCCGTTAGCCGTTGGACTTCAGTTCTGATGAAGCTATTCTTATGAGCCAAGAGGCTTTGCTTTTTTGTCAAATAGGCTTCACCTTCGGGCGCACTTTAAGGCTACCTTGGATTATGCAAGGGTCTACCCAAGCCATGTCCTTCGGAGAGTAGGGAAACAGATCTTTGTTGATTAACAGAAAAGATACAAGCTTTCCCTTGTCACCTTCGGCCAGTTGTTTCCCCACTCGGGTACTTCGACCTGGGACAAGTTATGCATCCTCTATTTCTATTTTTTCAAAGTCACCTACTCCTTCTCCTATTGCCTCTTCAGCGAGTATGCTCTTTTCTTTGAAAGTCTGTGCATGAACTTTCATTGGACTTTGTCTTGGCTTCATAAAGACTTTCCTTACCTCAGCTTGATCAATGAATATCTCTGCGTCCCCTTCCTTCATGCCGAAGGAGACTGTTAGGTATTTCACATTTGGACGGATGTGGAGATTTCCTTGTGTCTGCCTTCCGAGGATTGGATTGTATGAAGAAGAGACATCTATGACAATGAACCTTGTCATTCTGGACCTAAAGAGCTCTTTCTTGTCCTGCACTGAAGTTCCCCTTAGCATCAAGGGCAGATCAATCCACCCGAGCACAGGGAGTTTAGAGGGACCTACACCAAACATAGGGGAAGTAACGGGTTTAAGATCACCCTTAGAGATGCCCAAGTTTAGCAACAGGTGTTGGGTTTCGGGAGCTAAACAGCGCAGCGGAATTTAACCGAAACCCTCCAGGATCCAAGTGAAATGGGGTAAACGGGGTGTTTGAAAATTTTCATACCTAATTTTTGGTTGAGATCTCTCACTCAACTATAGAGTCGAATCACAAAACTTGAACAGTTGACGTGTTCAAGCTCTCTATGGTATCCACACGAGCCTCTCGGGATCACCACGCTTCCACCGCATCCCGGTAGATGCGTTTCTCTTGTGCTCACAGTGCTAGCTTGCGTCCTCCAAGGAATTGCAAGAGAAGAGTGCGGCTGTCCTTTTTGGAGGCTAGGGCAAGGAGACCTGCGAATTTCTCACTTAAAAGTTGTATTTGTAGCGAGACTCAACTTCCAGGCCTAATGGGTTTCAAAGCCCTAATCCAATTAGGATTTAATTTCAGGCTTAATAATGGCTCAACTCTTTGGCCCATTATCAATACGAAATTAAAGTGAAACCATAACCCAAATAATTAGCCCATGCACTCTAATGATCCAAATAGCTCTATGTGTGCGACCCAATAGGCTCTTGCCATGTTGGCAATGATCATAAATCACATTTATGATCATAAGCAATGAGCGGTGTCTAGCAACACATCATTGCTACCCAAGTGACAAGATTGTCGATGATTCGACTAAACCTTTATGATCATCACCGATATATGCCATTGTCCCTTTGTCCAAGATATCAAGACTAAGCACGAGACATGGAATGTGTCACTCTCGTATAGCCCAATCTTTGGTTTCTTGATTACCGAGTAGACCAACTTAAACTGATGACATTGATATCGTATATCAACTCATCCGAGCATGGCCATGCATTTTTCTAAGTCTCACTCTATCAAGGGGCCCGAAGATATCACTCCCGTTACATAGGAGGGACAAATCCCATCTTGATCATACAAATCCCTCCGCATGATATGTGACATACCCAATGACCTCCTTCAAGTTCACTCAGTTACGAGCAACAAAGGAAAGTATCAAAGTATGTGACTCACATGTAGGGAACCTTGATGATCTTAGGTCGAAGGACTACATATACCATGATCACTATGAGAATCACTTATGACACTCATATAACGATCCATGTAGTGTTCTCATGGTGGGTCGGTCCAGTACACAAGTTCTCCAACTTGTACCCATATGTAGACTACATATCTCATATTAGTCTCCACATATGCTAGTCGTTATGTATTATTGCAACCCGCTCCACAATAATACTAGACTAGGGACGTTTAAGAATATCATTATTCTAGGGTTACAATTATGTTTGTTAAGTTACGCAGAAACAAAACAACAAACATAATTGCTGGATTAATGCCTTAATAAAATATCATGACTCAATGTGCAAAAATACAATCATCTCATGATTGGCTTTTGGGCACAACACTAACAATCTCCCACTTGCACTAAAGCCAATCATCCATGTATCTAATACCGATGGACCTAGAATGGCTATCATGCTTTTGCTGCGTAAGGGGCTTTGTCAGTGGATCAGCAATGTTGCTATCTGTCGAAGTCCTGCATATCCTTACATCACCCCTCTCGATGATCTCCCTGATGAGATGATAGCGTCGGAGTATGTGTTTGGATCGCTGGTGAGATCGAGGTTCCTTAGCCTGTGCGATTGCTCCATTGTTGTCACAATAGAGCTCTATCGGGTCGGTAATGCTTGGAACCACTCCAAGTTCAGTGATGAACTTCTTGATCCAAACTGCCTCCTTCGCAGCATCAGAGGCGGCAATGTACTCAGATTCTGTTGTAGAGTCAGCTACTGTCTCTTGCTTTGAACTCTTCCAGCTCACAGCACCACCACCAATACAAAACACATAACTAGATTGCGATCTAAAATCATCCTTATCGGATTGGAAGCTTGCATCGGTGTAACCCCTTACAACGAGCTCATCTTCACCTCCAAAGACCAAGAATGCATCCTTAGTCCTTCGTAAGTACTTAAGGATGTTCTTAACAGCTGTCCAATGACTCTCACCGGGGTTCGATTGGTACCTACTCGTCATGCTCAAAGCATATGAGACATCGGGACGAGTACATATCATGGCATACATGATAGATCCAATTGCTGAGGCATATGGAATCTTACTCATGCGCTCTCTCTCCTCGGGTGTACTCGGACACTGAGATCTAGAAAGAGTGATACCATGTGACATGGGCAAGAATCCTTTCTTGGAATCTTGCATGCTAAACCTCTTTAGCACCTTGTCAATATATGTACTTTGACTTAGGCCAAGAAGCTTTCTAGATCTATCTCTATAGATCCTGATGCCTAACACATAGGCTGCTTCACCCAAGTCCTTCATAGAGAAACATTTCCCTAGCCAAGTCTTCACAGACTGTAGCTCAGGAATGTCATTCCCGATGAGTAGTATGTCATCTACATACAACACCAAGAAGACAATAGCGCTCCCACTAACCTTCTTGTAGACACAAGGTTCATCTTCATTTTTGATAAAACCAAACTCTTTGATTGCATCATCAAAATGAAGATTCCAACTTCGAGAAGCTTGCTTCAGTCCATAAATGGACCTTTGCAACTTGCACACTTTATTGGCATTCTCAGGAGTGACAAAACCCTCAGGTTGTGTCATGTACACATCCTCAAGTAGCTTTCCATTTAGGAATGCAGTTTTGACATCCATTTGCCATATCTCATAATCATAGTGTGCAGCAATAGCAAACAAAATTTGGATGGATTTAAGCATAGCAACTGGTGAAAAAGTTTCATCATAGTCAATACCATGAATTTGCTTGAAACCTTTTGCAACCAATCGTCCCTTAAAGGTAATCACATTACCATCCATGTCAGTTTTCTTCTTGAAAACCCATTTGCACCCTATGGGTTTTACCCCTTCAGGTGGGTCAACCAAAGTCCATACTTGGTTTTCATACATGGATTCCATCTCGGATTTCATGGCCACTAGCCACTTCTCAGAGTCAGGCCCCGACATAGCTTGTTGGTAGGTTGTGGGCTCATCCTGATCCATGAGCATCACATCACTGGTGTGAGTCACAAGAAATCCATATCTCTCGGGCTCACGCCGAATCCTACCAGACCTACGTGGGCTCTGTGCTACAGGAACAGACTCTTGAACCACAACATCTTGTGGTGTCTGTTCAGGTTCCATTTCAGGTTCGATGTCTCCTTGTTGTTCTTGAATTTCTTCAAGTTCTACTTTCCTCCCACTAGTTTCTTTAGAGATAAACTCTTTCTCTAAAAAGACACCAGTTCGAGCAACAAACACTTTTTGCTCAGAAGGATTGTAGAAATAGTAACCCTTTGTTTCTTTGGGATACCCAACAAAAAGGCATTTTTGAGATTTGGGCCCTAGTTTGTCAGAGGATTGACGTTTCACATAAGCGTCACAGCCCCAAATCTTCATAAAAGACAAATTGGGACGCCTCCCACTCCATATCTCATATGGTGTCTTTTGAACCGATTTAGATGGAACTCGGTTTAGTGTAAAAGCGGCTGTCTCTAGAGCATGTCCCCAAAAGGAGTTTGGAAGGTCAGCTTGACTCATCATAGAGCGAACCATGTCTAACAGAGTTCGATTTCTCCTTTCAGATACACCATTCCATTGAGGTGTACCTGGTGGAGTGAGTTGTGATACTATACCACACTCCTTCAGATAGTCAAGGAATTCTCGATCCAAGTACTCTCCACCTCGATCTGATTGAAGCACTTTGATACTTTTCCCGAGTTGATTCTCTACTTCATTCTTGAATTCTTTGAACTTTTCAAAGGATTCTGACTTGTGTCTCATGAGATACACATAGCCATATCTGCTAAAGTCATCAGTGAAAGTAATGAAGTATTGGAAACCTCCTCTAGCTTGTGTAGACATAGGGCCACATACATCACTATGTATGAGTCCTAGTAAGTCATTAGCCCTTTCACTTTGCCCTATGAATGGGGCTTTGGTCATCTTGCCCAACAAACATGACTCACATGTCTCATATGATTCAAAATCAAATGAGTCCAAGAGTCCATCCTTATGGAGCTTGGATATGCGGGTCTCATTTATATGGCCCAAGCGACAGTGCCAGAGATAGGTCGGGTTTGAATCATTTAATCTGACCTTCTTGGTATTCACATTATAGATTGGATCTTCGAGGTCTAGAACATACAACCCATTGCTAAGTTGAGCACTACCATAAAAGATTTCATTCAAATAAATAGAACAACATTTGTCCTTTATTATAAATGAAAAACCTTTCTTGTCCAAACAAGAAACAGAAATCAAATTTCTACTAATAGTAGGCACAAAGTAGCAGTTGTCTAATTCTAAAACTAATCCACTAGGTAAAGTGAGAACATAAGTCCCTACGGCTAAGGCAGCAACCCTTGCTCCATTTCCAACACGTAGGTCCACTTCACCTCGGGCCAATCTTCTACTTCTACTTAGATCCTGCACATTTGCACAAATGTGAGATCCACATCCAGTATCCAATACCCAAGATGAGGAAGTAGAAAAGTTAGCCTCTATAACAAAAATACCTGAAGTGGAAGTCTTACTTCCCTTTTCCTTAGCAAGTTCTTCAAGATAGAGCTTGCAATTGCGCTTCCAGTGTCCAGGTTGCTTACAATGGAAGCACTCCCCTTCCTTTGCCACACCACCCTTTGGTTTCAGTGCAGCTGAAGAAGAATTAGCATTGGACTTTCCATTAGCTTTATCCTTCTTCTTGTTGGCTTTTCCCTTTCCCTTGCCCTTTTGAACCATCAAAATGGGCTTAGCCTTCTTAAGGTTTTGCTCAGCAGTTCTCAACATGTTGAGCAATTCAGGGAGGGACTTGTCAAGGTCGTTCATGTTATAGTTCATGACAAACTGACTGTAGCTTTCAGGCAACGATTGCAAGACTACATCAATAGCCAACTCTTTCTGAAGAGCAAATCCCAAATTCTCAAGATTCTCAATGTACCCAATCATCTTGAGCACATGAGGACCCACGGGACTTCCCTCAGACATCTTGCACTGAAACAATGCCTTAGAGGTCTCAAACCTCTCATGCCTAGCTTGCTCTTGGAAAAGCATTTTGAGATGTTCGATCATATCGAACGCCCCCATGTTCTCATGTTGCTTCTGAAGCTCAGATTCCATGGTAATAAGCATGAGGCATGCAACATCCAAAGCATCATCAGAATGCCTCTTGTGAGCATCCCTTTCAGCTCTTGGAGCAGTGGCAGCAGGCTCATTCGGAATGGGCTGCTCTAGGACATAAGCCTTTCTCTCTTGTTTGAGGACTATCCTCAAGTTTCGGTACCATTTGAGAAAGTTGGTCCCATTCAGTTTTTCCTTCTCAAGGATCGATCGCAACGAAAGTGTCGATGTGTTTTGTGCCATGGTTATCTACAACAGTAAATATGCAGTGTAAGAGTCATGTATTTTAATTCATTTAATAAGGACTTTTATTAAACGATACTCCCACTATTTTCCTCAAAATAATAACCCTCGATATTATTTCGGAACACCTCGGCGCTAAGGTATTCTAGTGGGCCAAGATCCATATTTGACCACAACCTGAGTCAGCTTTGGCTTTTCTCTCAAGTTACAGCTATTTAGGTAGGCAACTCCTTTGCCAATTGCATCTTATGCAACTCTTGGATAGTTGGGTGAACAACACTTGTCCAAGCTCATCTCATGAGCTTAAGCCCAACTCTATGCCTCTAAGTCCCTAATCCTATTAGGATGACTTAGTTAAGTCGAACCCAAAGTTAGCAGTTTGGATATCACTATTATCCCATCGCGCCTTACCAAGATGAACATAGGTGCTTTGCTTTGGCAAACCCACCTAATGTTGATCAAAGTCTTGACGAGTGCCAACATTTGGAAGGCATCACATTTAATGACTTAATATTTGTTTGAGGGATTTTTTCTTTTGATCTCACCAATTTGTTATCTCCGGTTGTTTTATACATGCATCACATACAAATATAAAACATGCATCTCATGCTTACAAGAAATAAACATGACATGGTTATAGCCCAAACTATGCGATATTCTCAAGCCAATGAGAATATCATAAAAGCCTAAGAAAAGAAAAGGGTCTTCACAAGCTCCTTCTCTTCCTTTCTTGGTTGCCCTTTTGTTGTCACCTCCTTGGACATACCACCTTGGATGATCCTTGGACATACCACCTTGGATGATCCCATAATGCACCATTACATCAATAATAGAAACCTCGAGTTACATTCGAGGGGAGTAAGGTGAGAAGAGAATGTACAATGAGAGTGATAAGAAAAGGCACGACTCGCAGGCCGTATTTACAAGTACAACCAATCAAGGGCTATAACCATGCACCATGCTTCAAACACCAATCAGCATATCATGTCAAATCTCATTCAACAAAGATGCATGCCAATTTTTGCACGTTGATTAACCAGTTTTTATTTATGTGGCGCTTCGCATACGGCGGTCCCGCTGGCCGGTCAGTGGGCGGTGGTTCCGCTGACCAATTAGCGGACGGGGTCAAGGGGAGCCGCCTTTGCGGGGGGTGGGGGGCAGCGCCCCCAGGCGCAAAAAAATTTGTCTTACAATTGCTTAGCCCGAAATCTTCTATTTCGAGCAAGTAGGCACCCGAGACTCCTCCATTCGAGCCACCAAAAATACCTTACTTTCGGTGCCCGAACAGGCCGAATCCGAACAAAGCTAGGGTTTTTGCAACTATTGCAAGAATCCTAATCCATATAGGTATCTCATACCATTCAATTTCGGGTTAATCTCATTAACCAATTTGTGTCGTTTCTTCATATATCTCATATGTTCATTACGAATTCCAGTTTCATGCATCTTGAATCAATCTAATTAATCATGGCCGAAAAGCAACCGAACACATAGCATCATGCGATTCAACACTCAATCCCGATTTAGGGTTTCACCAGTAGCTCTGATACCACTGATGGGTTTCGGGAGCCAAACAGTGCAGTGGAATTTAACCGAAACCCTCTAGGATCCAAGTGAAACGGGGTAAACCGGGTGTTCAAAAATTTTCATACCTAATTTTCGGTTGAGATCTCTCACTCAACTGTAGAGTTGAATCACAAAACTTGAACAGTTGACGTGTTCAAGCTCTCTATGGTATCCACACGAGCCTCTCGGGATCACCACGCTTCCACCACGTCCCGACAGATGCATTTCTCTTGCGCTCGCAGTGCTAGCTTGCGTCCTCCAAGGAATTGCAAGAGAAGAGTGTGGCTGTCCTTTTTGGAGGCTAGGGCAAGGAGACCTGCGAATTTCTCACTTAAAAGTTGTATTTATAGTGAAACTCAACTTCCAGGCCTAATGGGTTTCAAAGCCCTAATCCAATTAGGATTTAATTTCAGGCTTAATAATGGCTCAACTCTTGGGCCCATTATTAATACGAAATTAAAGTGAAACCATAACCCAAATAATTAGCCCATGCACTCTAATGATCCAAATAGCTCTATGTGTGCGACCCAATAGGCTCTTGCCATGTTGGCAATGATCATAAATCACATTTATGATCATAAGCAATGAGCGGTGTCTAGCAACACATCATTGCTACCCAAGTGACAAGATTGTCGATGATTCGACTAAACCTTTATGATCATCACCGATATATGCCATTGTCCCTTTGTCCAAGATATCAAGACTAAGCACGAGACATGGAATGTGTCACTCTCGTATAGCCCAATCTTTGGTTTCTTGATTACCGAGTAGACCAACTTAAACTGATGACATTGATATCGTATATCAACTCATCCGAGCATGGCCATGCATTTTTCTAAGTCTTACTCTATCAAGGGGCCCGAAGATATCACTCCCGTTACATAGGAGGGACAAATCCCATCTTGATCATACAAATCCCTCCGCATGATATGTGACATACCCAATGACCTCCTTCAAGTTCACTCAGTTACGAGCAACAAAGGAAAGTATCAAAGTATGTGACTCACATGTAGGGAACCTTGATGATCTTAGGTCGAAGGACTACATATACCATGATCACTATGAGAATCACTTATGACACTCATATAACGACCCATGTAGTGTTCTCATGGTGGGTCGGTCCAGTACACAAGTTCTCCAACTTGTACCCATATGTAGACTACATATCTCATATTAGTCTCCACATATGCTAGTCATTATGTATTATTGCAACCCGCTCCACAATAATACTAGACTAGGGACGTTTAAGAATATCATTATTCTAGGGTTGCGATTATATTTGTTAAATTACACAGAAACAAAACAACAAACATAATTGTTGGATTAATGCCTTAATAAAATATCATGACTCAATGTGCAAAAATACAATCATCTCATGATTGGCTTTTGGGCACAACACTAACAACAGGTGGGAGAACAGAACGTCAGCATTGGAACCATCATCAATGAGCACTCTTTTGATGTCCCAACTCCCTATCCTTGCCATGATCAGGAGTGGGTCATCATAAGGGAACTTCACGGTAGACCCATCTTTCTGAACAAGCTTGTTCGCAGGGTTTCTGAACTCCCTCATTGAGATTCCCTGGACTTTCCTTTTTCTCTCGATTGAGGGTATCCCAGTAGTGATTGTCTGGATTCCTCCCACCAGGGGTGGTGGATGCTTTCTGGGGCTTCGGTTCTAATGTCGGTCGGAATCATAGTACTTATCTTCCCCTTTCCTTTCTTCTTCCCTTCTTCCTTTGGGGGACAACATTCACAGGTATTGCTGTAGTTGGCCTTGTTTGTTCAAGGATTCAATGTACTTTTTTAGCTGGAAGCAGTCCTCGGTGTTGTGTCCATGGTCTTGGTGAAACTGGAAAAACTTCTTCATGTTTTTCTTATTCTTTGAGGTCATGGCCTTCAGACGTTGGATAATAGTCCCTTGCCTCTCCATGGCCATCAGTATGCTTGTCCTTGTGCTGTTCAAAGGAGTGATTGACACCAACTTTTCCCTCTTTGTTTCTAAGGTCTGCCTCCACCCTCAGTAGGATACCGAGAGTGGTGAGTCTAACCCTCGAAGTGATGATGATCGGACTTCGGGCCCTTCATCCTCAATTCCTCAGCCGTCATGTGTTGTTCAGCCCTTCAGTAAAATTTTTTGAGGGTGTCTGGGGGATCTTTGGAGAACTTGTAGAAGAGTCGTGAATCTCTCTGAAGTCCTCTGATCATGGCGAGGATGTGAATTTCAGGGTGGAAGTCAGGCACGCTCAAGGCTTCTCGATTGAACCTCTTGACATAGTCCCGAATGGTTTCCCCATTCTTCTGGGCTATGTCAAACATTTGGACCGGCATCTTTGCTGTCGGCCTACTTCTGATGAACTGCTGGATGAATGTGGCAGATAACTCTTGGAAACACACTATGGTTCCGGGAGCCAGGGAGTTATACCGCGCAGTTGCCGGCCCTAAAAGGGTGACTTTAAAACATTTGCTGAGGGTGGCATCATCAACACCGTGCAACACCATGCTGTGCCTATACTTTGTCAAGTGAGCTTAGGGGTCACTATGTCCATCATATGTTTCCAAGTGAGGTACTCGGAAGTCACTCGACATAGGTGCCTTTACCACTACATGGATGAAGGGTGACTCTTCTCCGGTGAACATCTCTGACAAGCTCGACCAAACAAGCTTCCGGGAGATCTGCCTTTCTACCTTTTCAAACCTCTCTAGGATCTTCTCGATGAAGGTGGCAGAGCTGTCTTCCGCTCGCTACCTGGTGGTCATCAGCAACGGAGAGCAGTGTCTTCTTTTCGGAGAGTAACTTCATTGACGTGGGGACTGGGACCTCCCATACGGGGATGGACTTCACCAGCGGGAAGTCCTAGGTTCTTGTGACACTGTTTCTACTGTGTGACATCCTCTAGAGGGTACGTTCTCCATTGAAGACTCATCATGAGAGCCACCGCTTCCGGAGCTCCAGTGGGGTAACTTTGGGCTCCTCTCCTGCCGGCTACTAGGAGAAAGCGCTCTTCCCCTGGGTGGTGGTTGTGGCCAACTTTGGTTCAGCCACAATAGAGTACTGAAAGTCCCATAGAAAGCTCATCATGACTGTCAAAGGACATTCATCCTCAGGCAAAGAAGTCTCTACCGTAGGTTGTTCAGTCGCTGTTAGAGCTTCCGGCGCGGACTGGGACTTCGGGATTCCCTTGTCCTTAGAACTCTAGGTCTCAATGACGGTGACCTGAGTGGGATTTCCCATAGATGGTGCCAAATGATTCCCGACAGCATCCTCATTGTATGACATGTTGGCCTGGAGGAGAGACTTCCGGTATGAAGATGCCTAAAACACTCAGAAGAACAAGGGTTAGGAGCTCCCTGGAATGTGTTTCCGGGGAAGAGCCTTCGACGCCCAAGTCAGTGTTTGTGAGAATAGTACTATTAAGGAATAGAGAGTGAGGAAAGTAACAAAAGTTTTGTGTCTTCCTTACCGTGGTCCTTCCTAAATATTTATAAGAGGATCGAGGGAGGAGGCCGTTTGACACAGCCTGCTCAGATCATGGCACGTGTTCGATCAGATTTGATTCGTACCCTTGGAGATAGGTATCTCCAACTGGCTATAAGCCATTCCGGCCAGAGGGCAAGGGCGTGTGTCAGGTCTCTCTGTCAGAGGTTCCTTAACCATTTTTGTCGTATCTCTGCAAGACCCTTCGGAGAATGAGACCCCTTCAGGGTATAAAGCTCCTTCGGAATAGGAGGCCCCCTTCCGCTCAATATAGCCACCGAGGGCTATTAAGAGAGGCCCTTCGGTAGAGTGGGGCACCTTCGAAGGATGCTCTTCCTTGCCAAGGATGGGGATATGTGTTCCCGAACTTGGTGACTTCGCTAATCCGAAGATGGTAGTATATAGATTTTTTGATGTCAGTTCTGCTACCTATAGAAGGTGGTTGTCGTTCACCGAGGTTAGTGTTAGGTCTTCCCCGAGGGTGATTTTTGGCTAGGTGATCTAGAGATCTGGGGCGTCATGGTCCCTCGGTCATAAGGTGGTGTTCTTCCCGAGGATGGTGAGGACACCCTCTTTACCAAGGTTGGTCACTCATGTTTCCCGAGGGTGGTGCTTCTCAGGTCACTTTGGGAATTCTATAAGGATTAATAGCCCTTTGGCTATCAAGTATGTTGTGAACGGTTTAGTTCCAAACAAGTTGAGAAAGTTTCCATTCTAATCAAAAGAAGTTTTGAATGTTTCCATTATGAACAAGTTGTGAATGTTTCTACTTCACTCCAAACACATTGTGAATGTTTCCATTCCAAACTAGTTATGAATGTTTCTATTCCAAACTAGTTGTGAATGTTTCCATTTTGTTTTAAACAAGTTGTGAATGTTTCCATTCTAACTAGCTTTAAATGTTTTATTTCACAACAATTTGTGAATGCATCCATTTCACTCTAAACAAGTTGTAAATATTCCTAATCCAAACATGTTGTGAATGTTTCATTCTGAAATAGGTTGTGAATGTTTCTCTTCTAAACTTGTTGGGAAAGTTTCCATTTGATTCTAAATAAGTTGTAAATGTTTCCTTACCAAACTAGTTGTGAATGTTTCTATTCCAACAAGTTATGAAGGTTTTCATTTTTTTCTAAACAAGTTTTGAGTATTTCCATTTTATTCTAAACAAGTTGTCAATGTTTCCATTCTAAACTAGTTGTGAATGCTTCAATTTCATTCCAATCCAGTTATGAATGTTTCCAATCCGAACTAGTTGTGAATGTTTTTATTGCAAACTAGTTGTGAATGTTTCCATTGCAAACTAGTTGTTAGTGTTTCTATTGCAAACTAGTTGTGAATGCTTCCATTTTATTCTAAACATGTTATAAATGTTTCCATTTCATTGTAAACAAGTGGTGAATGTTTCCATTTCATTCCAAACAAGTTGTGAATGTTTCCATTTCATTCCAAACAAGTTGTGAATGTTTCCATTTCATTCCAAACAAGTTGTGAATGTTTCCATTTCATTCCAAACAAGTTGTGAATGTTTCCATTTCATTCCAAACAAGTTGCGAATGTTTCCATTTCATTCCAAACTAGTTGTGAATGTTTTCTTTCCAAACTAGTTGTGAATGTTTCCATTTCATTCCAAACAAGTTGTGAATGTTTCCATTTCATTCCAAACAAGTTGTGAATGTTTCCATTTCATTCCAAACAAGTTGTGAATGTTTCCATTTCATTCCAAACTATGTTGTGAATGTTTCCATTTCATTCCAAACAAGTTGTGAATGTTTCTATTTCATTCCAAACAAGTTGTGAATGTTTCCATTCCAAACAAGTTGTGAATGTTTCAATTTCATTTTAAACAAGTTGTGAATGTTTCCATTTCATTCCAAACAAGTTGTGAATGTTTCCATTTCATTTTAAACAAGTTGTGAATGTTTCCATTCCTAAACAGTTGTGAATGTTTCCATTTCATTGTAAACAAGTTGTGAATGTTTCCATTTCCAAACAAGTTGTGAATGTTTCCATTTCATTCCAAACAAGTTGTGAATGTTTCCATTTCATTCCAAACAAGTTGTGAATGTTTTCATTTCATTCTGAACAAACAAGTTGTGAATGTTTCCATTTCATTCCAAACTAGTTGTGAATGTTTCCATTTCATTCCAAACAAGTTGTGAATGTTTCCATTTCATTCCAAACTAGTTGTGAATGTTTCCATTTCATTCCAAACAAGTTGTGAATGTTTCCATTCATTCAAAACTAGTTGTGAATGTTTCCATTTCATTCCAAACAAGTTGTGAATGTTTCCATTTCATTAGTAAATGTTTTGTGAATGTTTCATTCCAAACAAGTTGTGAATGTTTCCATTTTATTCAAAACAAGTTGTGAATGTTTCCATTCCAAAACTAGTTGTGAATGTTTCCAATTCATTCAAAACAAGTTGTGAATGTTTCCATTCAAAACAAGTTGTGAATGTTTCCATTTCATTCCAAACAAGTTGTGAATGTTTCCATTTCATTCCAAACAAGTTGTGAATGTTTCCATTTCATTCAAAACAGGTTGTGAATGTTTCCATTTCATTCCAAACAAGTTGTGAATGTTTCCATTTCATTCCAAACAAGTTGTGAATGTTTCCATTTCATTCCAAACAAGTTGTGAATGTTTCCATTCCAAACTAGTTGTGAATGTTTCCATTTCATTCCAAACAAGTTGTGAATGTTTCCATTTCATTCCAAACAAGTTGTGAATGTTTCCATTTCATTCTAAACAAGTTGTGAATGTTTCCATTCCAACAAGTTAGTGAATGTTTCCAATGTTGTTTCCATTCCAAACTAGTTGTGAATGTTTCCATTTCATTCCAAACAAGTTGTGAATGTTTCCATTTCATTCCAAACAAGTTGTGAATGTTTCCATTTCATTCCAAACAAGTTGTGAATGTTTCCATTTCATTCCAAACTAGTTGTGAATGTTTCCATTTCATTGCAAACAAGTTGTGAATGTTTCCATTCATTCCAAACAAGTTGTGAATGTTTCCATTTCATTCCAAACTAGTTGTGAATGTTTCCATTTCATTCCAAACAAGTTGTGAATGTTTCCATTTCATTCCAAACAAGTTGTGAATGTTTCCATTTCATTCCAAACTAGTTGTGAATGTTTCCATTTCATTCCAAACAAGTTGTGAATGTTTCCATTTCATTCCAAACAAGTTGTGAATGTTTCCATTTCATTCCAAAAGTTAGTTGAATGTTTCCATTTCATTCCAAACAAGTTGTGAATGTTTCCATTTCATTCAAAACAAGTTGTGAATGTTTCCATTTCATTCCAAACTAGTTGTGAATGTTTCCATTCCAAAACTAATTGTGAATGTTTCCATTTTATTCCAAACAAGTTGTGAATGTTTCCATTTTATTCCAAACTAGTTGTGAATGTTTCCATTTCATTCCAAACAAGTTGTGAATGTTTCCATTTCATTCCAAACTAGTTGTGAATGTTTCCATTTCATTCCAAACAAGTTGTGAATGTTTCCATTTCATTCCAAACAAGTTGTGAATGTTTCCATTTCATTCCAAACAAGTTGTGAATGTTTCCATTTCATTCCAAACTAGTTGTGAATGTTTTCCATTTCATTCCAAACATGTTGTGAATTTCCATTTCATTCCAAACAAGTTGTGAATGTTTCCATTTCATTCCAAACAAGTTGTGAATGTTTCCATTTCATTCCAAACTAGTTGTGAATGTTTCCATTTCATTCCAAACAAGTTGTGAATGTTTCCATTCCATTCCAAACAGGTTGTGAATGTTTCCATTTCATTCCAAACAAATTGTGAATGTTTCCATTTCATTCCAAACTAGTTGTGAATGTTTCCATTTCATTCCAAACAAGTTGTGAATGTTTCCATTTCATTCCAAACAAGTTGTGAATGTTTCCATTTCATTCCAAACAAGTTGTGAATGTTTCCATTTCATTCCAAAACTAGTTGTGAATGTTTCCATTTCATTCCAACAAGTTGTGAATGTTTCCATTTCATTCCAAACTAGTTGTGAATGTTTCCATTTCATTCCAAAACAAGTTGTGAATGTTTCCATTTCATTCCAAACAAGTTGTGAATGTTTCCATTTCATTCCAAACTAGTTGTGAATGTTTCCATTTCATTCCAAACAAGTTGTGAATGTTTCCATTTCATTCCAAACAAGTTGTGAATGTTTCCATTTCATTCCAAACAAGTTGTGAATGTTTCCATTTCATTCCAAACTAGTTGTGAATGTGTTCCATTTCATTCCAAACTAGTTGTGAATGTTTCCATTTCATTCCAAACAAGTTGTGAATGTTTCCATTTCATTCCAAACAAGTTGTGAATGTTTCCATTCATTCCAAACTAGTTGTGAATGTTTCCCTTTGATTCGAAAACAAGTTGTGAATGTTTCTATTTCATTCCAAACTAGTTGTAAATGTTTCCATTTCAAACCAAACTAGTTGTGAATGTTTCCATTTCATTCCAAACAAGTTGTGAATGTTTCCATTTCATTCCAAACAAGTTGTGAATGTTTCCATTTCATTCCAAACAAGTTGTGAATGTTTCCATTTCATTCAAACAAGTTGTGAATGTTTCCATTTCATTCCAAACAAGTTGTGAATGTTTCCATTTCATTCCAAACTAGTTGTGAATGTTTCCATTTCATTCCAAACTAGTTGTGAATGTTTCCATTTCATTCCAAACAAGTTGTGAATGTTTCCATTTCATTCCAAACAAGTTGTGAATGTTTCCATTTCATTCCAAACTAGTTGTGAATGTTTCCAATTTCATTCCAAACAAGTTGTGAATGTTTCCATTTCATTCCAAACAAGTTGTGAATGTTCCATTTCATTCCAAACAAGTTGTGAATGTTTCATTTCATTCCAAACAAGTTGTGAATGTTTCCATTTCATTCCAAACAAGTTGTGAATGTTTCCATTTCATTCCAAACTAGTTGTGAATGTTTCCATTTCATTCCAAACTAGTTGTGAATGTTTCCATTTCAAAACAAGTTGTGAATGTTTCCATTTCATTCCAAACAAGTTGTGAATGTTTCCATTTCATTCCAAACAAGTTGTAAATGTTTCCATTTCATTCTAAACAAGTTGTGAATGTTTCCATTTCATTCCAAACTAGTTGTGAATGTTTCCATTTCATTCCAAACAAGTTGTGAATGTTTCCATTTCATTCCAAACTAGTTGTGAATGTTTCCATTTCATTCCAAACTAGTTGTGAATGTTTCCATTTCATTCCAAAGTTGTTGTGAATGTTTCCATTTCATTCCAAACAAGTTGTGATTGTTTCCATTTCATTCCAAACTAGTTGTGAATGTTTCCATTTCATTCCAAAACTAGTTGTGAATGTTTCCATTTCATTCCAAACAAGTTGTGAATGTTTCCATTTCATTCCAAACAAGTTGTGAATGTTTCCATTTCATTCCAAACAAGTTGTGAATGTTTCCATTTCATTCCAAACTAGTTGTGAATGTTTCCATTTCATTCCAAACAAGTTGTGAATGTTTCCATTTCATTCCAAAAAACTAGTTGTGAATGTTTCCATTTCATTCCAAACAAGTTGTGAATGTTTCCATTTCATTCCAAACAAGTTGTGAATGTTTCCATTTCATTCCAAACTAGTTGTGAATGTTTCCATTTCATTCCAAACAAGTTGTGAATGTTTCCATTTCATTCCAAACAAGTTGTGAATGTTTCCATTTCATTCCAAACAAGTTGTGAATGTTTCCATTTCATTCCAAACAAGTTGTGAATGTTTCCATTTCATTCCAAACTAGTTGTGAATGTTTCCATTTCATTCCAAACAAGTTGTGAAATGTTTCCATTTCATTCCAAACAAGTTGTGAATGTTTCCATTTCATTCCAAACAAGTTGTGAATGTTTCCATTTCATTCCAAACAAGTTGTGAATGTTTCCATTTCATTCCAAACTAGTTGTGAATGTTTCCATTTCATTCCAAACAAGTTGTGAATGTTTCCATTTCATTCAAAACAAATTGTGAATGTTTCCATTTCATTCCAAACAAGTTGTGAATGTTTCCATTTCATTCCAAACAAGTTGTGAATGTTTCCATTTCATTCCAAACTAGTTGTGAATGTTTCCATTTCATTCCAAACAAGTTGTGAATGTTTCCATTCATTCCAAACTAAGTTGTGAATGTTTCCATTTCATTCCAAACAAGTTGTGAATGTTTCCATTTCATTCCAAACTAGTTGTGAATGTTTCCATTTCATTCCAAACAAGTTGTGAATGTTTCCATTTCATTCCAAACTAGTTGTGAATGTTTCCATTTCATTCAAACAAGTTGTGAATGTTTCCATTTCATTCCAAACAAGTTGTGAATGTTTCCATTTCATTCCAAACAAGTTGTGAATGTTTCCATTTCATTCCAAACAAGTTGTGAATGTTTCCATTTCATTCTAAAAATGTTGTGAATGTTTCCATTTGATTCCAAACTTGTTGTGAATGTTTCCATTTCATTCCAAACTAGTTGTGAATGTTTCCATTTCATTCCAAACAAGTTGTGAATGTTTCCATTTCATTCCAAACAAGTTGTGAATGTTTCCATTTCATTCCAAACAAGTTGTGAATGTTTCCATTTCATTCCAAACAAGTTGTGAATGTTTCCATTTCATTCCAAACAAGTTGTGAATGTTTCCATTTCATTCCAAACTAGTTGTGAATGTTTCCATTTCATTCCAAACAAGTTGTGAATGTTTCCATTTCATTCCAAACAAGTTGTGAATGTTTCCATTTCATTCCAAACAAGTTGTGAATGTTTCCATTTCATTCCAAACTAAGTTGTGAATGTTTCCATTTCATTCCAAACAAGTTGTGAATGTTTCCATTTCATTCCAAACAAGTTGTGAATGTTTCCATTTCATTCCAAACAAGTTGTGAATGTTTCCATTTCATTCCAAACAAGTTGTGAATGTTTCCATTTCATTCCAAACAAGTTGTGAATGTTTCCATATCATTCCAAACAAGTTGTGAATGTTTCCATTTCATTCCAAAACAAGTTGTGAATGTTTCCATTTCATTCCAAACAAGTTGTGAATGTTTCCATTTCATTCCAAACAAGTTGTGAATGTTTCCATTTCATTCCAAACAAGTTGTGAATGTTTCCATTTCATTCCAAACAAGTTGTGAATGTTTCCATTTCATTCCAAACAAGTTGTGAATGTTTCCATTTCATTCCAAACAAGTTGTGAATGTTTCCATTTCATTCCAAACAAGTTGTGAATGTTTCCATTTCATTCCAAACTAGTTGTGAATGTTTCCATTTCATTCCAAACTAGTTGTGAATGTTTCCATTTCATTCCAAACAAGTTGTGAATGTTTCCATTTCATTCCAAACAAGTTGTGAATGTTTCCATTTCATTCCAAACTAGTTGTGAATGTTTCCATTTCATTCCAAACAAGTTGTGAATGTTTCCATTTCATTCCAAACTAGTTGTGAATGTTTCCATTTCATTCCAAACAAGTTGTGAATGTTTCCATTTCATTCCAAACTAGTTGTGAATGTTTCCATTTCATTCCAAACTAGTTGTGAATGTTTCCATTTCATTCCAAACAAGTTGTGAATGTTTCCATTTCATTCCAAACAAGTTGTGAATGTTTCCATTTCATTCCAAACAAGTTGTGAATGTTTCCATTTCCATTCCAAACAAGTTGTGAATGTTTCCATTTCATTCCAAACTAGTTGTGAATGTTTCCATTTCATTCCAAACAAGTTGTGAATGTTTCCATTTCATTCCAAACAAGTTGTGAATGTTTCCATTTCATTCCAAACAAGTTGTGAATGTTTCCATTTCATTCTAAACAAGTTGTGAATTGTTTCCATTTCCAAAACAAGTTGTGAATGTTTCCATTTCATTCCAAACAAGTTGTGAATGTTTCCATTTCATTCCAAACTAGTTGTGAATGTTTCCATTTCATTCTAAACAAGTTGTGAATGTTTCCATTTCATTCAAACTAGTTGTGAATGTTTCCATTTCATTCCAAACAAGTTGTGAATGTTTCCATTTCATTCCAAACAAGTTGTGAATGTTTCCATTTCATTCCAAACAAGTTGTGAATGTTTCCATTTCATTCCAAACAAGTTGTGAATGTTTCCATTTCATTCCAAACAAGTTGTGAATGTTTCCATTTCATTCCAAACAAGTTGTGAATGTTTCCATTCCAAACTAGTTGTGAATGTTTCCATTTCATTCCAAACAAGTTGTGAATGTTTCCATTTCATTCCAAACAAGTTGTGAATGTTTCCATTTCATTCTAAACAAGTTGTGAATGTTTCCATTTCATTCCAAACAAGTTGTGAATGTTTCCATTTCATTCCAAACAAGTTGTGAATGTTTCCATTTCATTCCAAACAGTTGTGAATGTTTCCATTTCATTCCAAACTAGTTGTGAATGTTTCCATTTCATTCCAAACAAGTTGTGAATGTTTCCATTTCATTCCAAACTAGTAGTGAATGTTTCCATCCAAACAAGTTGTGAATGTTTCCATTTCATTCCAAACAAGTTGTGAATGTTTCCATTTCATTCCAAACAAGTTGTGAATGTTTCCATTTCATTCCAAACAAGTTGTGAATGTTTCCATTTCATTCCAAACAAGTTGTGAATGTTTCCATTTCATTCTAAACAAGTTGTGAATGTTTCCATTTCATTCCAAACAAGTTGTGAATGTTTCCATTTCATTCCAAACTAGTTGTGAATGTTTCCATTTCATTCCAAACAAGTTGTGAATGTTTCCATTTCATTCCAAACAAGTTGTGAATGTTTCCATTTCATTCCAAACAAGTTGTGAATGTTTCCATTTCATTCCAAACAAGTTGTGAATGTTTCCATTTCATTCCAAACAAGTTGTGAATGTTTCCATTTCATTCCAAACAAGTTGTGAATGTTTCCATTTCATTCCAAACAAGTTGTGAATGTTTCCATTTCATTCCAAACAAGTTGTGAATGTTTCCATTTCATTCCAAACAAGTTGTGAATGTTTCCATTTCATTCAAAACTAGTTGTGAATGTTTCCATTTCATTCCAAACTAGTTGTGAATGTTTCCATTTCATTCCAAACTAGTTGTGAATGTTTCCATTTCATTCCAAACAAGTTGTGAATGTTTCCATTTCATTCCAAACTTGTTGTGAATGTTTCCATTTCATTCCAAACAAGTTGTGAATGTTTCCATTTCATTCCAAACTAGTTGTGAATGTTTCCATTTCATTCCAAACAAGTTGTGAATGTTTCCATTTCATTCCAAACAAGTTGTGAATGTTTCCATTTCATTCCAAACTAGTTGTGAATGTTTCCATTTCATTCCAAACAAGTTGTGAATGTTTCCATTTCATTCCAAACAAGTTGTGAATGTTTCCATTTCATTCCAAACAAGTTGTGAATGTTTCCATTTCATTCCAAACAAGTTGTGAATGTTTCCATTTCATTCTAAACAAGTTGTGAATGTTTCCATTTCATTCCAAACTAGTTGTGAATGTTTCCATTTCATTCCAAACAAGTTGTGAATGTTTCCATTTCATTCCAAACAAGTTGTGAATGTTTCCATTTCATTCCAAACTAGTTGTGAATGTTTCCATTTCATTCCAAACTAGTTGTGAATGTTTCCATTTCATTCCAAACAAGTTGTGAGTGTTTCCATTTCATTCCAAACTAGTTGTGAATGTTTCCATTTCATTCCAAACAAGTTGTGAATGTTTCCATTTCATTCCAAACAAGTTGTGAATGTTTCCATTTCATTCCCAACAAGTTGTGAATGTTTCCATTTCATTCCAAACAAGTTGTGAATGTTTCCATTTCATTCCAAACAAGTTGTGAATGTTTCCATTTCATTCCAAACAAGTTGTGAATGTTTCCATTTCATTCCAAACAAGTTGTGAATGTTTCCATTTCATTCCAAACAAGTTGTGAATGTTTCCATTTCATTCCAAACTAGTTGTGAATGTTTCCATTTCATTCTAAACAAGTTGTGAATGTTTCCATTTCATTCCAAACAAGTTGTGAATGTTTCCATTTCATTCCAAACAAGTTGTGAATGTTTCCATTTCATTCCAAACAAGTTGTGAATGTTTCCATTTCATTCCAAACTAGTTGTGAATGTTTCCATTTCATTCCAAACAAGTTGTGAATGTTTCCATTTCATTCCAAACAAGTTGTGAATGTTTCCATTTCATTCCAAACTAGTTGTGAATGTTTCCATTTCATTCCAAACTAGTTGCAAATGTTTCCATTTCATTCCAAACAAGTTGTGAATGTTTCCATTTCATTCCAAACAAGTTGTGAATGTTTCCATTTCTTCCAAACAAGTTGTGAATGTTTCCATTTCATTCCAAACAAGTTGTGAATGTTTCCATTTCATTCCAAACAAGTTGTGAATGTTTCCATTTCATTCCAAACAAGTTGTGAATGTTTCCATTTCATTCCAAACAAGTTGTGAATGTTTCCATTTCATTCCAAACTAGTTGTGAATGTTTCCATTTCATTCCAAACTAGTTGTGAATGTTTCCATTTCATTCCAAACAAGTTGTGAATGTTTCCATTTCATTCCAAACAAGTTGTGAATGTTTCCATTTCATTCCAAACAAGTTGTGAATGTTTCCATTTCATTCCAAACTAGTTGTGAATGTTTCCATTTCATTCCAAACTAGTTGTGAATGTTTCCATTTCATTCCAAACAAGTTGTGAATGTTTCCATTTCATTCCAAACAAGTTGTGAATGTTTCCATTTCATTCCAAACAAGTTGTGAATGTTTCCATTTCATTCCAAACAAGTTGTGAATGTTTCCATTTCATTCCAAACAAGTTGTGAATGTTTCCATTTCATTCCAAACAAGTTGTGAATGTTTCCATTTCATTCCAAACTAGTTGTGAATGTTTCCATTTCATTCCAAACAAGTTGTGAATGTTTCCATTTCATTCCAAACAAGTTGTGAATGTTTCCATTTCATTCCAAACAAGTTGTGAATGTTTCCATTTCCATTCCAAACAAGTTGTGAATGTTTCCATTTCATTCCAAACAAGTTGTCTGAATGTTTCCATTCATTCAAACAAGTTGTGAATGTTTCCATTTCATTCCAAACAAGTTGTGAATGTTTCCATTTCATTCCAAACAAGTTGTGAATGTTTCCATTTCATTCCAAACAAGTTGTGAATGTTTCCATTTTCATTCCAAACTAGTTGTGAATGTTTCCATTTCATTCCAAACAAGTTGTGAATGTTTCCATTTCATTCCAAACAAGTTGTGAATGTTTCCATTTCATTCTAAACAAGTTGTGAATGTTTCCATTTCATTCCAAACTAGTTGTGAATGTTTCCATTTCATTCCAAACAAGTTGTGAATGTTTCCATTCCATTCCAAACTAGTTGTGAATGTTTCCATTTCATTCCAAACAAGTTGTGAATGTTTCCATTTCATTCCAAACAAGTTGTGAATGTTTCCATTTCATTCCAAACAAGTTGTGAATGTTTCCATTTCATTCCAAACAAGTTGTGAATGTTTCCATTTCATTCCAAACTAGTTGTGAATGTTTCCATTTCATTCCAAACAAGTTGTGAATGTTTCCATTTCATTCCAAACAAGTTGTGAATGTTTCCATTTCATTCCAAACAAGTTGTGAATGTTTCCATTTCATTCCAAACAAGTTGTGAATGTTTCCATTTCATTCCAAACAAGTTGTGAATGTTTCCATTTCATTCCAAACAAGTTGTGAATGTTTCCATTTCATTCCAAACAAGTTGTGAATGTTTCCATTTCATTCCAAACAAGTTGTGAATGTTTCCATTTCATTCCAAACAAGTTGTGAATGTTTCCATTTCATTCCAAACAAGTTGTGAATGTTTCCATTTCATTCCAAACAAGTTGTGAATGTTTCCATTTCATTCCAAACAAGTTGTGAATGTTTCCATTTCATTCCAAACAAGTTGTGAATGTTTCCATTTCATTCCAAACAAGTTGTGAATGTTTCCATTTCATTTCAAAACAAGTTGTGAATGTTTCCATTTCATTCCAAACAAGTTGTGAATGTTTCCATTCCAAACAAACAGGTTGTGAATGTTTCCATTTCATTCCAACAAGTTGTGAATGTTTCCATTTTAAACAAAACTAGTTGAATGTTTCCATTTCATTCCAAACAAGTTGTGAATGTTTCCATTTCATTCTAAACAAGTTGTGAATGTTTCCATTCCAAAAAACAGTTGTGAATGTTTCCATTCCAAACAAGTTGTGAATGTTTCCATTTCATTCAAAACAAGTTGTGAATGTTTCCATTCATTCCAAAACAAGTTGTGAATGTTTCCATTTCATTCCAAACAAGTTGTGAATGTTTCCATTTCATTCCAAACAAGTTGTGAATGTTTCCATTTCATTCCAAACTAGTTGTGAATGTTTCCATTTCATTCCAAACAAGTTGTGAATGTTTCCATTTCATTCCAAACAAGTTGTGAAAGGAAGTTTCCATTTCATTCCAAACTAGTTGTGAATGTTTCCATTTCATTCCAAACAAGTTGTGAATGTTTCCATTTCATTCCAAACTAGTTGTGAATGTTTCCATTTCATTCCAAACAAGTTGTGAATGTTTCCATTTTATTCCAAACTAGTTGTGAATGTTGGCATTTTATTCTTAACAAGTTGTGAATGTTTCCATTCCAAACTAGTTGTCAATGTTTCTATTTCATTCCAAACAAGTTGTCAATGTTTAATGACCGCACAATTTCCCCAGCCTGTGCACTCTCAGTGCCATTCACCAATTTACCAAAGAGTTATTTGGATACTCTTAAGTTCAGGTGTTATGAATGTTTTAAGTCTTATTTTCTTAAGCTGAGGGCTGGGAGGTGTCCCAGGAGGCTTCCAAGCTAGTTAGAATGTTTCAATAACCTGCAGCTTAAGTATGGCCCAACCACTAATTCCAAACAAGGCAAGAATGTAAATCCATTTGCATTACAAACAAGGCATACACTTAATGAATTAAGTGTCTAGGATGTGTGCTCATCAAGTTGTGAATACTTTTATGAATGACAAACAAGTTGCCCAATCTTTCCATTAGTTTGAAAAACAAGGTTTCCATGCACATGTATATTCCAAACAAAGTATGTCGATGTTATCTCCATTCCAAACATAATCATGAATGTTTCCATATTCATAAACTTAACATGTGAATGGCACATAAGCATTCCAACATATGTTTCATACAAAAACATGTACAAACAAGGCTACATATACACACAAAATAGCCTAAGTACAAGCATCACTTTCATTGGAAACATACCAAGGAATGTACAAGTTCAAAATAAACAAGGTTAAGTTTTACAAGCCATGTACCCTTACTCCCCAAGAAGATACCTAAGTGTGCAATACAGCAGCACACACTGAAGCACCAACCCAATGACCATGTTTCATGGTCATGAAAGTGAACACTACAATGTTTCCATTATTCCACACATCCATCCTGCACCTAGATTGATTTTCAACTACACAAGGCTGCAAAAATTAGAATATAAGTTTCATTCCTTAAACCATAAGAATGTAATGCAAGTAATCAAAACAAGATTGAGTTGGCACATACCTTGAGCAATAAGTGTACTACCTAGCACATGAACTAGCCATTTCAAGCAAACTACTCAAGCTGTATGTTTCCTTTCCTGAAAAAAAGTTGAAATATATGGGCATGAGTATTAAACTTAGTTGGGAATGTTTCAAACGACCATATAAGGTCTATTTAGTTAAGTCCATGACTTAACCTCCAAGTTGTTACATGTCCTGCAAGAAAGACATGTTGTGAAGGTTTCCATTTCAATTGGCCGAGACATTGTAATCCTCATAAACCAACAATATGAATGGGTTATTTGCACAAACAGTTCAAAAAGTTTCCAACTCATTCACACACACACACAATATTCATTCGGTTGAAATATTCACTCGAATGAATTATTCACTCGGTTGAAAATATTGGTGACTGTTTCCATAATCATTCGGTTGAAATTCACTGAATGTTTCAACATCAAATCCTTGTGAATGTTTCCAGCCTTCCAATTCCCCTCCAATCCACTAGAGCTCCAAGTTCACTAGTAAGTTTCCATAACTTACAAACAACTTGTATGTGCTTGCCATTAAACCTTGACTAGCTAGCCAATTAACATAGAACCGAATTCCTCAATATGCCCATCTAGCAAACTAAGTTCATATAACAATTTATAAGCATCACTTAGCTGCCATTATTACTTGATCATGTTGTGAATACCATTTCATTCAAGTAAACGTGAATGTTTACATTTCATTCAAAAGCTTGAGTTGTCGGTTGTTTGAGTATTTAAGGCCGAAATCAACTAAGTTGCCTTGCCACAACAAGGCCTTCAATTAGCTGTCAATGTTTCATTTGATTCATGAAACTAGTTACCAATGTTTCCAGTGAGTTCATGAAGCTAACCTCTAGTTTGAGAATGTTTGCATTTCATTCCAAACCTTGTGAATGTTTCCAATTTCATTCTCTAAACTTGAACCTCTAGGTCACCATTTCACCGAAAATGAAGTTGTCCAAGTTTCCATTCATGAACAAGTTGAAGTCAATGTTTCAATTTCAATCTGGTATCAATTCGGTTTCCAATTCATTCCAAACAGTTGTGAACATTTCCATTTCATAGGAACGTTGTGAATGTCTCGGCCAACAAAACCAAAACACAATCAAAGACCGAAAGTTGTGAATGTTTTGCTTTCATTCCAAACATGGTTGTGAATGTTTTCATTTGTTCCAAAAAATGTTTTGATATTTCCATTTAATTCATAACAAGTTGTGCATGTTTCCATTTCACCCCTCAACAAGTTGTGAATTTTCATTTTATTCCAAACTGCATGATGAATGTTTCACATTTCATTCCAAACTTAGTTGTGAATGTTTATTTAAAACTAGTTGTGAATGTTTCCATTTCATTCAAACATAGTTGTGAATGTTTCCATTTCATTCCAAACATAGTTGTGAATGTTTCCATTTCATTCCAAACAAGTTGTAAATGGCCATTAAAGTCAAAAAGAAATGTTTCTATTCTTCATTCTCCTTGCACTTTCTGAATGTTTCCATTTCATTCTAAACAAGTTGTGAATGTTTCCATTTCATTCTAAACAAGTTGTGAATGTGTAGTCCATTCCAAACAAGTTGTGAATGTTTCCAAAACAAGTTGTAGAATGTTTCCATTCACTTCCAAACAAGTTTTGAATGTTTCCATTTCATACCAAAATAAGTTTTGAAACAAGTCCATTTTTTTCCAAACAAGTTGTGATATTTTCCTATTTCATTCCAAACTAGTTGTGAATGTTTCCATTTCATTTCCAAACAAGTTGTGAATGTTTCCATTTCATTCCAAACTAGTTGTGAATGTTTCCATTTCATTCCAAACAAGTTGTGAATGTTTCCATTTCATTCCAAACAAGTTGTGAATGTTTCCATTTCATTCCAAACAAGTTGTGAATGTTTCCATTTCATTTTTAAACAAGTTGTGAATGTTTCCATTTCATTCCAAACAAGTTGTGAATGTTTCCATTTCATTCTAAAGTAGTTGTGAATGTTTCCATTTCATTCCAAACAAGTTGTGAATGTTTCCATTTCATTCAAACAAGTTGTGAATGTTTCCATTTCATTCCAAACAAGTTGTGAATGTTTCCATTTCATTCCAAACAAGTTGTGAATGTTTCCATTTCATTCCAAACAAGTTGTGAATGTTTCCATTTCATTCCAAACAAGTTGTGAATGTTTCCATTTCATTCCAAACAAGTTGTGAATGTTTTCATTCCAAACTAGTTGTGAATGTTTCCATTTCATTCCAAACAAGTTGTGAATGTTTCCATTTCATCCAAACTAGTTGTGAATGTTTCCATTTCATTCTAAACAAGTTGTGAATGTTTCCATTCTAAACAACAAGTTGTGAATGTTTCCATTTTTCTAAACCAAATGTTTCCATTTCTTCTAAACAAGTTGTGAATGTTTCAATTCCAAACAAGTTGTGAATGTTTCCATTTCATTCCAAACAAGTTGTGAATGTTTCCATTTCATTCCAAACTAGTTGTGAATGTTTCCATTTCATTCCAAACAAGTTGTGAATGTTTCCATTTCATTCCAAACAAGTTGTGAATGTTTCCATTTCATTCCAAATTAGTTGTGAATGTTTCCATTTCATTCCAAACAAGTTGTGAATGTTTCCATTTCATTCCAAACAAGTTGTGAATGTTTCCATTTCATTCCAAACAAGTTGTGAATGTTTCCATTTCATTCCAGCCAAGTTGTGAATGTTTCCATTTCATTCAAACAAGTTGTGAATGTTTTCATTTCATTCTAAATAAGTTGTGAATGTTTCTATTCGAAACAAGTTGTGAATGTTTCTATTCCAAACAAGTTGTGAATGTTTCCAATTGTTACCCACTCCAGTTAGTAGTCTACAGTTATGGTGCCAAAACTGTGCATTTAAACTCCCAGGATTGGTAATGTTCTGTAGGTCATCAGAACACTACCCTTAGTGTGCATACCCAAGTAGCCCTCTTGGGCACTATGTAAATACATGCATATTGATCCAACCATCACACACATATTCACATTTCATGCAGACCATGGTAGCTAAGAAGGAAAACACTAGCACAAGTCTTAGTTTTGGCTTCCACACATTAGGCAATCTTGTTAAGTTCTAGTGGCCAGCTACTACACCTGTAACTTCCACTAATAAACTGTATCATTCTAGACTCATACCCCTCTATTTTATTTGCTCCATTACCAAGTAGAGACTTAGAGCAAACCAATGAATTTTTTTTTACATCAATAGCCCACCTATGGACCAAGTTATGGATTTTTTAAGTTGGTTACAAAATTCTGACCAAATGAACAGTAACTCAGCCAACTTTGCAACGCCATATATTTGGCTACAAGGATCCAAATCTAGAAATTCAAAATTTTAGTTCAACCTCTAGATGTTCTCTAGGTGTGGTCAAAATTTCATACCAAGATTCATTCTACACAGGGAGATATTAAACTTTAGGTACATGGTCAAAATTCTGGCAACTTTTGGACCATTTTGCCGATACAATTTTTCCAAACCATGCACACACTTCATTCACAAGGGGAAAGCCCTCCAAGGCTATCCCATACATGTCCAATACACATATTAATTACATTCTCTTGCATCTAGCAAACTTATGTGGCCAAAACAGAATTTACAAGTAAGCAGCCTATCATTCACACTTAGGCAGCTTTGCACCACATCACTTACATAGCCAAAACATTACCCAAATGTTCACTTACTTGTCTCATCTTACATACACTACATGTACATGTATACATGCACTAAAATATGGTCTTAACTTAGCTAAATACGAACCCTAGGTTACAGGAGGTTCTGAGACACAATGGACTCCAAAAATAGGATGCTGGACAGCTGCTGCACAACACAATAAGTACCACCATTAAAAATACCAAATGTGCTCCTAAAATCACCAAACTTTGCAGATCACAACTAGACATACGGAAGTTCATGTACCTGAAACTTCAGATCAAAAATCAAACCACAAAAGTTAGTTTGAAGGTGATCTTTCAGCTGGACCTGAAATGACAGAATTGAGGGGAGTAAATTTCATTGAGAAACTTAGTAAGGGTAACACTTGGTTTCTTAAGGTAATGTGATCCTCATTAAAACCTGCATCCAAAGACACTAAAAAAAAAAACCACAATGCATATATACAAGATATAGCAAGCAAATGCAGCAGCCAAACACAAACAACAAACACATGAAATGTGGCAGCAACGTATACCATAGGTTAGTCCATAAAACACATAATAAACATAACCAAATCACTATGGAAGCCCTCACCAAGCTAATGCTTGGTCTTAGGAGGATTTTAAAAATAGTTAGCACTAACTTTGGGCTCTAGAAACCCTCATTTTACTGCCATCTTTGTGCACTTGACAATAGGTCACAAAACCTTCAATAAGTGCACTCCCCTCAATAAGCTTGGTTCATCAAGCTCATGGCTCTCTTCCAAGCTTAGCCATAGCTCCATGGATGTTTGAAAATATAGAAAACAACCCATGATAGCAAGAGAACCCTTGCCAAAGTGGGTAGGCCGAAATCAAGCTTGATCCTTGAAGTATGCAAGAAATAGCTCTAGTTTGCTTCCAATTGCTTCCTTTTGCCTTCAATTTCAATCAATTGCAAGTTTGAAGGTGTGGTGGCTATGGAAGAAGTATGGCTGTGTTCTTGGGCTGGGGGAGGACGAAAATGAGAGAAGGATAAGTGATTTGGCCACTTAAATGGCCCTAAACGAGCTTAAGGGCACCAAAACACACTTAACAAGTTTAACCTTGCTTTGTGTCATTTTCCTAATCACTAATTATGGTTTCTTTGTCTTAAACTCATTGGTACATATGTGCCCAACATTTTTGACTAATTATCTAGTCTTGGCTGCCTCCCCCAAGGTGGAAGAATCCCAAAATTCCACCCTTAGACTTAAGTCAAAAGCTTGAACACCTTAAGGTTTACACTAGGGCATTTAGGTCCTTATTGCCTTTAGTGTTTCCTTTTGTCCAAACTTGTCTTCCATGAGTAATTTGGTCCTCCAATAGCACTTTCATACCATTTATATCCTTCCCATAACTCTCCAAGTCTCTTTCTTGAGAGTTTTGCAATTAAGTACCCGAATTTCCAAAACCTTACAAAAAAGTCTATAGGTTGCTTGAAAAACAAGCAATTCTTAAGGCTTTTCTTGGGGACCAAGTTACCAACTTGGAACACTTTTAAGGAGGTGTTGATCATACCTTTTACCCCCACACTTCAATCAGAATGTTTCCATTTCATTCCAAACAAGTTGTGAATGTTTCCATTCATTCCAAACAAGTTATGAATGTTTCCATTTCATTCCAAACAAGTTGTGAATGTTTCCATTTCATTCCAAACAAGTTGTGAATGTTTCCATTTCATTCCAAACAAGTTGTGAATGTTTCCATTTCATTCCAAACAAGTTGTGAATGTTTCCATTTCATTCCAAACAAGTTGTGAATGTTTCCATTTCATTCCAAACTAGTTGTGAATGTTTCCATTTCATTCCAAACAAGTTGTGAATGTTTCCATTTCATTCCAAACAAGTTGTGAATGTTTCCATTTCATTCCAAACTAGTTGTGAATGTTTCCATTTCATTCCAAACAAGTTGTGAATGTTTCCATTTCATTCCAAACAAGTTGTGAATGTTTCCATTTCATTCCAAACAAGTTGTGAATGTTTCCATTTCATTCCAAACAAGTTGTGTGAATGTTTCCATTTCATTCCAAACAAGTTGTGAAATTTCCATTGTGATTGTTTCCATTTGAATGTTTCCATTTCAAAAACTAGTTGTGAATGTTTCCATTTCATTCCAAACTAGTTGTGAATGTTTCCATTTCATTCCAAACAAGTTGTGAATGTTTCCATTTCATTCCAAACTAGTTGTGAATGTTTCCATTTCATTCCAAACAAGTTGTGAATGTTTCCATTTCATTCCAAACAAGTTGTGAATGTTTCCATTTCATTCCAAACAAGTTGTGAATGTTTCCATTTCATTCCAAACAAGTTGTGAATGTTTCCATTTTCATTCCAAACTAGTTGTGAATGTTTCCATTTCATTCCAAACAAGTTGTGAATGTTTCCATTTCATTCCAAACAAGTTGTGAATGTTTCCATTTGAATGTTTCCATTTCCAAACAAGTTGTGAATGTTTCCATTTCATTCCAAACTAGTTGTGAATGTTTCCATTTCATTCCAAACAAGTTGTGAATGTTTCCATTTCATTCCAAACAAGTTGTGAATGTTTCCATTTCATTCAAAACTAGTTGTGAATGTTTCCATTTCATTCCAAACAAGTTGTGAATGTTTCCATTTCATTCCAAACTAGTTGTGAATGTTTCCATTTCATTCCAAACAAGTTGTGAATGTTTCCATTTCATTCCAACAAGTTGTGAATGTTTCCATTTCATTCATTCCAAACAAGTTGTGAATGTTTCCATTTCATTCCAAACTAGTTGTGAATGTTTCCATTTCATTCCAAACAAGTTGTGAATGTTTCCATTTCATTCCAAACAAGTTGTGAATGTTTCCATTTCATTCCAAACAAGTTGTGAATGTTTCCATTTCATTCCAAACAAGTTGTGAATGTTTCCATTTCATTCCAAACAAGTTGTGAATGTTTCCATTTCATTCCAAACAAGTTGTGAATGTTTCCATTTCATTCCAAACTAGTTGTGAATGTTTCCATTTCATTCCAAACAAGTTGTGAATGTTTCCATTTCATTCCAAACTAGTTGTGAATGTTTCCATTTCATTCCAAACAAGTTGTGAATGTTTCCATTTCATTCCAAACAAGTTGTGAATGTTTCCATTTCATTCCAAACAAGTTGTGAATGTTTCCATTTCATTCCAAACAAGTTGTGAATGTTTCCATTTCATTCCAAACTAGTTGTGAATGTTTCCATTTCATTCCAAACTAGTTGTGAATGTTTCCATTTCATTCCAAACAAGTTGTGAATGTTTCCATTTCATTCCAAACAAGTTGTGAATGTTTCCATTTCATTCCAAACAAGTTGTGAATGTTTCCATTTCATTCCAAACAAGTTGTGAATGTTTCCATTTCATTCCAAACAAGTTGTGAATGTTTCCATTTCATTCCAAACTTGTTGTGAATGTTTCCATTCCATTCCAAACAAGTTGTGAATGTTTCCATTTCATTCCAAACTAGTTGTGAATGTTTCCATTTCATTCCAAACAAGTTGTGAATGTTTCCATTTCATTCCAAACAAGTTGTGAATGTTTCCATTTCATTCCAAACAAGTTGTGAATGTTTCCATTTCATTCCAAACAAGTTGTGAATGTTTCCATTTCATTCCAAACTAGTTGTGAATGTTTCCATTTCATTCCAAACAAGTTGTGAATGTTTCCATTTCATTCAAAACAAGTTGTGAATGTTTCCATTTCATTCCAAACAAGTTGTGAATGTTTCCATTCCAAACAAACAAGTTGTGAATGTTTCCATTTCATTCCAAACTAGTTGTGAATGTTTCCATTTCATTCCAAACAAGTTGTGAATGTTTCCATTTCATTCCAAACTAGTTGTGAATGTTTCCATTTCATTCCAAACAAGTTGTGAATGTTTCCATTTCATTCCAAACTAGTTGTGAATGTTTCCATTTCATTCCAAACAAGTTGTGAATGTTTCCATTTCATCATTCCAAACAAGTTGTGAATGTTTCCATTTCATTCCAAACAAGTTGTGAATGTTTCCATTTCATTCCAAACAAGTTGTGAATGTTTCCATTTCATTCCAAACAAGTTGTGAATGTTTCCATTTCATTCCAAACAAGTTGTGAATGTTTCCATTTCATTCCAAACAAGTTGTGAATGTTTCCATTTCATTCCAAACTAGTTGTGAATGTTTCCATCCATTTCATTTCCATTCAAAACTAGTTGTGAATGTTTCCATTTCATTCCAAACAAGTTGTGAATGTTTCCATTTCATTCCAAACAAGTTGTGAATGTTTCCATTTCATTCCAAACAAGTTGTGAATGTTTCCATTTTTTCCAAACTAGTTGTGAATGTTTCCATTTCATTCCAAACAAGTTGTGAATGTTTCCATTTCATTCCAAACAAGTTGTGAATGTTTCCATTTCATTCCAAACAAGTTGTGAATGTTTCCATTTCATTCCAAACTAGTTGTGAATGTTTCCATTTCTTTCCCAACTGGTTGTGAATGTTTCCATTTCATTCCAAAACAAGTTGTGAATGTTTCCATTTCATTCCAAACTAGTTGTGAATGTTTCCATTTCATTCCAAACAAGTTGTGAATGTTTCCATTTCATTCCAAACAAGTTGTGAATGTTTCCATTTCATTTTCCAAACAAAAAGTGTTCGAAATGTTTCCATTTCATTCCAAACAAGTTGTGAATGTTTCCATTTCATTCCAAACAAGTTGTGAATGTTTCCATTTCATTCCAAACAAGTTGTGAATGTTTCCATTTCATTCCAAACAAGTTGTGAATGTTTCCATTTCATTCGAAACTAGTTGTGAATGTTTCCATTTCATTCCAAACAAGTTGTGAATGTTTCCATTTCATTCCAAACAAGTTGTGAATGTTTCCATTTCATTCCAAACAAGTTGTGAATGTTTCCATTTCATTCCAAACAAGTTGTGAATGTTTCCATTTCATTCCAAACAAGTTGTGAATGTTTCCATTTCATTCCAAACTTTGTGAATGTTTCCATTTCATTCCAAACTAGTTGTGAATGTTTCCATTTCATTCCAAACAAGTTGTGAATGTTTCCATTTCATTCCAAACAAGTTGTGAATGTTTCCATTTCATTCCAAACAAGTTGTGAATGTTTCCATTTCATTCCAAACTAGTTGTGAATGTTTCCATTTCATTCCAAACAAGTTGTGAATGTTTCCATTTCATTCCAAACAAGTTGTGAATGTTTCCATTTCATTCCAAACAAGTTGTGAATGTTTCCATTTCATTCCAAACAAGTTGTGAATGTTTCCATTTCATTCCAAACAAGTTGTGAATGTTTCCATTTCATTCCAAACTAGTTGTGAATGTTTCCATTTCATTCCAAACAAGTTGTGAATGTTTCCATTTCATTCCAAACAAGTTGTGAATGTTTCCATTTCATTCCAAACAAGTTGTGAATGTTTCCATTTCATTCCAAACAAGTTGTGAATGTTTCCATTTCATTCCAAACAAGTTGTGAATGTTTCCATTTCATTCCAAACAAGTTGTGAATGTTTCCATTTCATTCCAAACAAGTTGTGAATGTTTCCATTTCATTCCAAACAAGTTGTGAATGTTTCCATTTCATTCCAAACAAGTTGTGAATGTTTCCATTTCATTCCAAACAAGTTGTGAATGTTTCCATTTCATTCCAAACTAGTTGTGAATGTTTCCATTTCATTCCAAACAAGTTGTGAATGTTTCCATTTCATTCCAAACAAGTTGTGAATGTTTCCATTTCATTCCAAACAAGTTGTGAATGTTTCCATTTCATTCCAAACAAGTTGTGAATGTTTCCATTTCATTCCAAACAAGTTGTGAATGTTTCCATTTCATTCCAAACAAGTTGTGAATGTTTCCATTTCATTCCAAAACAAGTTGTGAATGTTTCCATTTCATTCCAAACAAGTTGTGAATGTTTCCATTTCATTCCAAACAAGTTGTGAATGTTTCCATTTCATTCCAAACTAGTTGTGAATGTTTCCATTTCATTCCAAACAAGTTGTGAATGTTTCCATTTCATTCCAAACTAGTTGTGAATGTTTCCATTTCATTCCAAACAAGTTGTGAATGTTTCCATTTCATTCCAAACTAGTTGTGAATGTTTCCATTTCATTCCAAACAAGTTGTGAATGTTTCCATTTCATTCCAAACAAGTTGTGAATGTTTCCATTTCATTCCAAACAAGTTGTGAATGTTTCCATTTCATTCCAAACAAGTTGTGAATTTCATTCCAAACAAGTTGTGAATGATTCATTTCATTCCAAACTAGTTGTGAATGTTTCCATTTCTTTCCAAACAAGTTGTGAATGTTTCATTTCATTCCAAACAAGTTGTGAATGTTTCATTTCAAACAAGTTGTGAATGTTTCCATTCATTCCAAACAAGTTGTGAATGTTTCCATTTCATTCCAAACAAGTTGTGAATGTTTCCATTTCATTCCAAACAAGTTGTGAATGTTTCCATTTCATTCCAAACAAGTTGTGAATGTTTCCATTTCATTCCAAAACAAGTTGTGAATGTTTCCATTTCATTCCAAACAAGTTTTGAAAGTTTCCATTCCAAACAAGTTGTGGATGTTTTCATTTCAATATAAACATGTTGCTAATATTTCCCCTTCATTCCCAACAAGTTGTGATATTTCCTATTGATTTTAGACAACTTATGAATGTTTCAGTTCCAAGCAAGTTGTGATTGTTTCTATTTCATTCTGAAATGTTTCCATTTTATTCTAAAGAAGTTGTGAACATTTACACTTCATTCTGAACAAGTTGTGAATGTTTCCAATTCATTCTAAAGAACTTTTCAATGTTTCCTTCTCATCCAAAACAAGTTTTGTGGAAAGGATTTCATCTCATTCTGAAGAATTTGATAATGTTTTGATTCAAAACTAGCTTTGAATGTTTCCATTTCATTCAAAATAGCCTCTGTAGGTTTCCTTTTCATTTCAAATAAGTCATGAATGTTTCCTTTCACTCCGAAACATTGCAAATAAGCTCTAACTATTACTATTTCATTCTAAACTTATTATGATTGTTTGCATTTCATTCTAACATAAGTTGTGAATGTTTTCATTTCACTCGCAAACTACTTGTGAGTTTTTCAATTTCATTCTAAAAAAATAGTGAACATTTACATAACATGCCAAATAAGTTGTAAACGTGTCCATTTCATATTAAACTAGTTCTGAATGTTTCCATTTCAATACAAACTAGTTGTGAACGTTTCCATTTCAGTCTAACCAAGTTGTGAATCTCTCCATTTCTTTCCAAACTAGTTGTTAGTCTTTCTATTTCATTCCAGACCAGTTGTGAATGCTTGCAATTGATTCCATACATGTTGTGGAATTGCTTTCCTCCTCGCTTCATTCCAAACTTGTTGTGAATGTTTTCTTTTCACTCCAAACTAGTGAGTAAATTGATTCCTTGTCATTCCCAAACTAGTTATGAATATTTCGAATCAACCAAAGATTTCCTAATTGTTTCTGTTTCATTCTAAAACATGTTGTTAATATTTCCGTTTCAATCCAAAACTAGTTATGAATGTTATCTATTTCCTTATAATCAAAGTTGGGAATGTTTCCAATTCTATTTTATGCAAGTTTTGAATGTCTCTATTCCATTCTAAACATGATGTGGATGTTTCAATTTCATTCTGAACAAGTTGTATGAATGTTTCCATTTCATTCCAAATAATTTGTGAATGTTTGCATTTAATTCTAAAATGGTGATTGATGGTCCTCCATGTTTTCATTCTAAACTAGTTGTGAACGCTTCCAATCATTCGGAACAAGTTATGACTGTTGTGAATGTTTCCATTTGATTCAAAACTAGAATTTCTTACAATTCATTCCAAACAAGCTGTGAAAGTCTCCATTTGATTCCAAAACAACTTGAATGGAATGAAATGGAAAAATTCAAAACAAGTTGTGAATGTTTCCATTTGATTTGAAACAACTTGTGAAATGTTTCCATTTGATTTGAAACTAATAGTTGTAGTGAATCTTTCGAATTCATTATACACATGTTATGATTGTTTCCAAACAAGTTTGTGAATGTTTCCATTCGAAACAAGTTACAAATTCTTTAATTTCATTCTAAACAAGATGTAACTATATCCTCTCATTTGAAACTACTTATTGATATAACTACTGCCAACAATAAGTGTTGAATATCTGTAATCCATCTCTAAACAAGTTGTAGATGGGTTTCCATTTCATTCTAAACAATTTATTGACTATTCCATTTCACTATCCAACAATTTGTGAATGTTTTGATTTCATTCAAAGCAAGTTGTGGAATATTTCTAATGATTCTAAACATGTTGTGAATGGTTCATTCTATTCCAAACAAGTTGTGTTAATGTTTCCATTTCATTTAGTTTGTGGATGTGAATGTTTCAATTCATTCAAAGCAAGTTGTGAATTTTTAAATTTCAGTCCAAACTAGTTGTGAATGTTTCCATTTCATTCCAAACAAGTTTGTTAGAATGTTTCCATTTCATGTCCAAACGGAGTTGTGTTATGTTTCGGGGGGTCAGAGGGGTTTCGATTCCAGATACGAGAAGAAAAGGGAAAGAGTAATGGGGGTCGGGGGGGCAAAGGGGGGACGTTGTGACGAAAAGTTAGTACTTATCTTTCGCAAATTTTGTTAAGTTATGAATGTTTCCTTTTCGTTTTAAACGGGTTTTGAATTTTTCCGTTCCATTCCAAACTTGTTGATAATATTTCCATTCCATTCTAAATAAGTTGTGAGTTGTTTCTATTCCATTCTAAACAAGTTGTGAATTTTCCCACTTCAGAAGCAGGGAGACAAAGTTCTGAAAATTTCCATTGGGATTCGACTCTAAACTAGTTGTAACTGTTTCGCAGTTCATTTGAAATTCAGTTGGTGAATGTTTCCATTTTCATTTCATCCAAACAAGTTGTGAACGCGGGACAATTTCAAATAATAAGTTTTGATATGTTTCCATTTCATTCAAAATATGTTTTAGAATGTTTCAATTGCTAGCTCTGAGAAGTCGTGAGTGTTTCGATTTCATTGCAAACAAGTTGTGATTGTTTCCATTTCGTGGGAAGACAGGTTGTGCAATATTTCCACTTCCTTCAAAACCAGGGGTAACTCTTTATGTTTCCATGCATTCAAAACAAGTTTTGGCGAATGTTTCCATTTCATTCTAAACAAGTTTTGAATGTTTCAATTTCACTAAAAACTAATTGTGAATGTTTCCATTTCATTTTAAAGAAGTTATGAATGTTTTTTCCTTTTCATTCCAAAACAAGTTGGTGAATGGTTTTCATTTCATTCGCAAACTTGTTGTGAATGTTTCCATTTCATTCCAAACAGTTTGTGAATGTTTCCTTTTCCTTCTAAACAAGTTGTGAATGTTTCCATTGTTGGGTTTTGGGAGCCAACAGCAAGTTTAACCGAAACCCTCCAGGATCCATGAAATGGGGTAAACAAGAAGTTTGAATATTTCCATTCCTAAACTAGTTCTGAATTTTTTCAACTTAGAGCCATTCATAAACATCTAGTTGTGACGTGTTCAAGCTTTCTATGGTATAAACAAGTTCTGATGATTTCCATTCCATTCCATTCCAAACTAGTTGTGAAAGGTTCCATTGCACTTGTAAACTAGCTGCGGATGTTTCCATTCCATTGCAAACAAGAATGTGAGTGTTTCTATTGGGATTACAAACAAAGTTGTGAATTTTTCCATTTCATTCTAAGCTAGTTATGAAACTTTCCATTTCAGGCTTAACTAGTTGTGAATATTTACATTATGAACAAATTAAATGTTTCTATTCCAAAATCAGGTGTGAAATTTCCATTCTAAACTACTTGTGAATCTTTCCATTTCATTCTGAAACTAGTTGTTAATATTTCCAGTCCAAACTAGTTGTTAATGCACTCCATTTCATTCCAAACTAGCTCTGAATTTTTGACCCATTAGAACATTATAAACAAATGGTCAACGTTTAACAATCGCATTTATGATTCTTTCAAATGAGCGGTTCTAGCAACACGGTCAATGCTCATTCCAAGTGACAAAACTGTTGTGAATCGACTAGTCCTTTATCATTACCGAAATGAAATTGTCCCTTTATTCCAAGATATCCAAAACAATGATTTTGTATGTTATCCATTCCATTCCTAACTAGTTGTGAATGTTACCGAGTAGACTATTTCCAATTGATTCCACATTGTGAAAGTTTATCAATTCATTCCAAAACAAGTTATGAATTTTCTAAGTCTCATCTCCAAACAATCTGCCTGAAGATTCTCCATGTTTCTATTCGAAGGAAGTTGCAAATGTTTTCACTTCATTCAAAACAAGTTGCATGATATGTGAACTGTTGGGTTTCGGGAGCCAAACAACGCAACAGAATTTAACCAAAACCCTCCAAGATCCAAGTGAAACGGGGTAAACCGGGTGTTCAAAAATTTTCATACCTAATTTTCGGTTGAGATCTCTCACTCAACTGTAGAGTCGAATCACAAAACCTGAATAGTTGACGTGTTCAAGCGCTTTATGGTATCCACACGAGCCTCTCAGGATCATCATGCTTCCACCACATCCCGGCAGATGTGTTTCTCTTGCGCTCACAGTGCTAGCTTACATCCTCCAAGGAATTGCAAGAAAAGAGTGCGGCTGTCCTTTTGGGAGGCTAGGGCAAAAAGACCTACAAATTTCTCAATAAAAGTTGTATTTATAGTGGGACTCAACTTCCAGGTCTAATGGGTTTCAAAGCCCTAATCCAATTAGGCTTTAATTTCGGGCTTAATAATGGCTCAACTCTTGGGCCCATTATTAATACAAAATTAAAGTGAAACCATAACCCAAATAATTAGCCCATGCACTCTAATGATCCAAATAGCTCTATGTGTGCGACCCAATAGGCTCTTACCATGTTGGCAATGATCATAAATCATATTTATGATCATAAGCAATGAGTGGTGTCTAGCAACACATCATTGCTACCCAAGTGACAAGATTTTCTGTGATTCGACTAAACCTTTATGATCATCACCGATATATGCCTTGTCCCTTTGTCCAAGATATCAAGACTAAGCACGAGACATGGAATGTGTCACTCTTGTATAGCCCAATCTTTGGTTTCTTGATTACCGAGTAGACCAACTCAAACTTATAACATTGATATCGTATATCAACTCATCCGAGCATGGCCATGCATTTTGTTTAAGTCTTACTCTATCAAGGGGCCCGAAGATATCACTCCCGTTACATAGGAGGGAAAATTTCCATCTTGATCATACAAATCCCTCCGCATGATATGTGACATACCCAATGACCTCTTTTAAGTTCACTCAGGTATGAGCAACAAGGAAAGTATCAAAGTATGTGACTTACTTGTAGGGAACCTTGATGATCTTAGGTCGAAGGACTACATATACCATGATCACTATGAGAATCACTTATGACACTCATATAACGATGTGTAGTGTTCTCATGGTGGGTCGGTCCAGTACACAAGTTCTCTAACTTGTACCCATATGTAGACTACATATCTCATTTTAGTCTCCACATATGCTAGTCATTATGTATTATTGCAACCCGCTCCACAATAATACTAGACCAGGGAGGTTTGAGAATATCATTATTCTAGGGTTGCAATTATGTTTATTACATTATGCAGAAACAAAACAACAAACATAATTGTTGGATTAATGCCTTAATAAAATATCATGACTCAATGTGCAAAAATATACAATCATCCTATGATTGGCTTTTTGGGCACAACACTAATCATCTCATTCCATGAAGTTGGAATTTTTCCAGGCACAACAAGTTGTGAATGTTTCTATTTCATTCCAAACTAGTTGTGAATGTTTCCATTCCCAAACTAGTTGTGAATGTTTCCATTTCATTCTAAACAAGTTGTGAATGTTTCCATTTCATTCTAAACAAGTTGTGAATGTTTCCATTTCATTCCAAACAAGTTGTGAATGTTTCCATTTTCATTCCAAACAAGTTGTGAATGTTTCTTTCATTCCAAACAAGTTGTGAATGTTTCACATTCCATTCCAAACAAGTTGTGAATGTTTCCATTTCATTCCAAACAAGTTGTGAATGTTTCCATTTCATTCCAAACAAGTTGTGAATGTTTTCATTTCATTCAAACAAGTTGTGAATGTTTCCATTTCTTCCAACTAGTTGTGAATGTTTCCATTTCATTCTAAACAAGTTGTGAATGTTTCCATTTCATTCTAAAACAAGTTGTGAATGTTTCCATTTCCTGAACAAGTTGTGAATGTTTCCATTTCATTCCAAACAAGTTGTGAATGTTTTCCATTTCATTTCAAACAAGTTGTGAATGTTTCCATTTCATTCTAAACATGTTGTGAATGTTTCCATTTCATTCAAACAATTTGTGAATGTTTCCATTCATTCCAAACTAGTTATGAATGTTTTCATTTCATTTGGAAACTAGTTGTGAATATTTCCATTTGTATTCCAAACAAGTTGTGAATGTTTCCATTTCAAACTAGTTGTGAATGTTTCCATTTCATTCCAAACAAGTTGTGAATGTTTCCATTTCATTCCAAACTTAGTTGTGAATGTTTCCATTTCACTATAAACAAGTTGTGAATGTTTCCATTTCATTCCAAACAAGTTGTGAATGTTTCCATTTCATTCCAAACAAGTTGTGAATATTTCCATTTCAAACTAGTTGTGAATGTTTCCATTTCATTCCAAACAAGTTGTGAATGTTTCCATTTCATTCTAAACTAGTTGTGAATGTTTCCATTTCAATCTAAACAAGTTGTGAATGTTTTCCATTTCTAGTTGTATTCCAAACTAGTTGTGAATGTTTCCATTTCATTCCAAACAAGTTGTGAATGTTTCCATTTCATTCCAAACAAGTTGTGAATGTTTCCATTTCATTCCAAACAAGTTGTGAATGTTTCCATTTCATTATAAACAAGTTGTGAATGTTTCCATTTCATTCCAAACAAGTTGTGAATGTTTCTATTTCCAAACAAGTTGTGAATGTTTCCATTTCATTCAAACAAGTTGTGAATGTTTCTATTTCATTCCAAACAAGTTGTGAATGTTTCCATTCCAAACAAGTTGTGAATGTTTTTTCATTCCAAACAAGTTATGAATGTTTCCATTTCATTCTAAACAAGTTGTGAATGTTTCCATTTCAAACTAGTTGTGAATGTTTCCATTTCATTCTAAACAAGTTGTGAATGTTTCTATTCCAAACAAGTTGTGAATGTTTCCATTTCATTCTAAACAAGTTGTGAATGTTTCCATTTCATTCCAAACTAGTTGTGAATGTTTCCATTTCATTCTAAACAAGTTGTGAATGTTTCCATTCCAAACTAGTTGTGAATGTTTCCATTTCATTCCAAACAAGTTGTGAATGTTTCCATTCCAAAACAAGTTGTGAATGTTTCCATTTCATTCAAACAAGTTGTGAATGTTTCCATTTCATTCTAAACAAGTTGTGAATGTTTCCATTTCATTCCAAACTAGTTGTGAATGTTTCCATTCCATTTCAAACTAGTTGTGAATGTTTCCATTTCATTCCAAACTAGTTGTGAATGTTTCCATTTCATTCCAAACAAGTTGTGAATGTTTCCACTTCATTCTAAACTAGTTGTGAATGTTTCCATTTCATTCCAAACAAGTTGTGAATTTTTTTTCCTAAAGAAGTTGTGAATGTTTCCATTTAATTCCTAAACAAGTTGTGAATTTTCCATTTCATTCTAAACAAGTTATGAATGTTTCCATTTCATTCCAAACAAGTTGTGAATGTTTCCATTTCATTCCAAACAAGTTATGAATGTTTCCATTTTGTTCCAAACAAGTTGTGAATGTTTCCATTTCATTCCAAACAAGTTGTGAATGTTTCCATTTTGTTCCAAACTAGTTGTGAATGTTTCCATTTCATTCCAAACTAGTTGTGAATGTTTCCATTTTTTTCCAAACAAGTTGTGAATGTTTCCATTTCATTCCAAACTAGTTGTGAATGTTTCCATTTCATTCCAAACAAGTTGTGAATGTTTTCATTCCAAACTAGTTGTGAATGTTTCCATTTCATTGTAAACAAGTTGTGAATGTTTCCATTCCAAACAAGTTATGAATGTTTCCATTTCATTCCAAACTAGTTGTGAATGTTTCCATTTCATTCCAAACAAGTTGTGAATGTTTCCATTTCATTCCAAACAAGTTGTGAATGTTTCCATTCATTCCAAACAAGTTGTGAATGTTTCCATTTCTATTCCAAACAAGTTGTGAATGTTTCATTTCATTCCAAACAAGTTGTGAATGTTTCCATTTCATTCCAAACAAGTTGTGAATGTTTCCATTTCATTCTAAACAAGTTGTGAATGTTTCCATTCCAAACTAGTTGTGAATGTGTCCATTTCATTCTAAACAAGTTGTCAATGTTTCCATTTTATTCCAAACAAGTTATGAATGTTTCCATTTCATTCTAAACAAGTTGAGCAGGTTTCTATTGCAAACTAGTTTTGAATATTTCCATTTTATTCCAAATAATTTATAAATGTTTCCATTTTATTCTGAATAGGATGTTAATGTTTCCATTTCATTCTAAACATATTATGAATGTTTCCATTCCAAACTAGTTGTCAGAGTTTCAATTTTATTGTAAACAACTTGTGAATATTTCCACTCCGTACAAATTGTGAATGTTTATGTTTCAAACAAGTTGTGAATCTTTCCACTTCAATCTAAACATGTTGTAAATGTTTCCATCTCATTTTAAACAAGTTGTGATTGCGTTCATTCCAAACAAGTTATGAATGTTTCCATTTCATTGAAAACGTGTTGTGAGTGTTTTCACTCTAAACTACTTGTGAATGTTTCCTTTTCATTCTAAACAAGTTATGAATGTTTTGATTCCAAATAAGTTGTGGATGTTTCCATTTCATTCTAAAAAAATATGAATATTTCCTTTCCAAATTGGTTATGAATGTTTCCATTTGAAATTGCATCTTAATGCTTCCATTCGATTCTAAAGAACTTGTGAATGTTTCCATTGTTAACTAGTTGTTAATGTTTCCAGTCTAAGCTAGTTATGAATGTCTCCATTTCATTTCAAACAAGTTTTGAATGTTTCCTTCCTAAGGTAGTTGTGAATGTTTCCAATTAATTCTAAACAAGTTGTGAATGTTCCCATTTCATTTCAAATATGCTATGAATGTTTATATTCCAAACAAGTTGTGAATGTTTTCACTTTAATCTAGACAAGTTGGGAATGCTTCCATTCCAAACAACTTTTGAACATTTCCATTCCAAGCATGTTGTGAATGTTTCCATTTCACTGTAAATAAGTTGTTAATGTTTCCATTCCAGCAAGTTGTGAAAGTTTCCATTCCGAACAACTTATGAATGTTTCCATTTCATTATAAACAAGTTGTTAATGTTTCAATCTCAATCTAAACAAGTTGTGATTATTTTCATTCCAAACTAGTTGTGAATGTTTCCATTTCATTCTAAACAAGTTGTGAATGTTTGCATTTCAAATAGTTGTGAATTTTTCTATTCCGAAGAAGCTATAAATGTTTCCATTTCATTCTAAACAAGTTGTAAATGTTTCTGTTGCGAACAAGTTGTGGATCTTTCTACTTTATTTTACATAAGTTGTGAATATTTCTGTTCCAAACTATTTATGAATGTTTCAATTTCATTCTAAAAAAGTTTTGAATATTTTTATTCCAAACAATTTGTTAACGTTCCGATTTCATTCTGAACAAGTTGTGAATGTTTCCATTACAAAAAGGTTATGAATGTTTCCTTTCCAAGCTAGTTGTGAATGTTTTCCTGTCATTCTAAACAAGTTACGAATGTTTTTATTCCAAACAATTTGTGGATGTTTCCACTTCATTTTAAGCAACTTCGGAATGTTTCCAATCCAAAACAAGTTGTGAGTCTTTCCATTCCAAACAAGTTGTGAATGTTTTTATTCCAAACTTTTTGTGAATATTTCCAATTCATTCTAAACAAGTTGTGAATATTTATATTACAAAGAAGTTGTGAATGTTTCCACTTCATCGTAAAGATGTTGTGAATGTTTCCATCTGATTCTGAACAAGTTGTGATTATTTTCATTCCAAAATAGTTATGAATGTTTCCATTTCATTATGAACAAGCTGTGAAAGTTTCCATTCCAAACTAGTCATGGGTGTTTCCAATTCATTCTGAACAAGTTGTGAATGTATTTATTGCAAACAAGTTGTGAATGTTTCTATTCCCAATAAGTTATAAATGCTTCCAATTCATTCTAAGCAAGCTATGAATGTTTCTATCGCAAACAAGTTATGAATCTTTCCATTTCATTCTTAATATGTTGTGAATATTTTCATTATAAACTGGTAGTGAAAATTTCTATTCCAAACTATTTGTTAATGTTTCCATTTCATTCTAACAAGTTTTCTATGTTTCTATTCAAAACAAGTTGGTAATGTTTTCATTCCATTCTAAACAAGTTGTCAATGTTTTCTTTACAAACTAGTTGTAAATTTTTCCTTTCCAAGCTAGTTGTGAATGGTCTCATTTCATTCTAAATAAGTTGTGAATGTTTCTATTCCAAAAGAGTTATGAATCCTTCCACATTATTCTAAAGAAGTTGAGAATCCGTCCACTCCAAACATGTTGTGAATGTTTCCATTCCAAACTAGTTGTGAATGTTTCTACTCTAAACATGTTGTGAATTTTTATATTCTGAACTAGTTATGAATATTTCCATTTCATTCTAAACATAGTATGAATTTTTTGCATTCCAAACACATTGTAAACGTTTCTATTCCAAACAAGTTGTGAATGCTTCCATCTTATTCTAAACAAGTTATGAATGTATCTATTGTAAACATTTTATGGATGTTTCCATTTCTTTCTAAACAAGTTATGAATGTTTTCATTCCAAACAAGTTGTGAATGTTTCTATTCCAAACAAGTTGTGAACCTTTCAATTTCATTTTAAACAATTTGTGAATGTTTCCATTTCATTCTAAACAACTTGTGATTATTTTCATTCCAAACTAGTTATGAATGTTGCCATTTCATCGTAAACAAGTTATGAAAGTTTTCATTTCATTCTAAACAAGTGGTTAATGATTCTACTCCAAAGAAGTTGGGATTGTTTTGATTTCACTCTAAACAAGTTCTTAATCTTTCTATTACAAACTGGTTGTGAATGTTTCCATTTCATTCAAAATAGGTTTTGAATATGTCCATTCCAAATTGGTTGCAAATGTTTCTATTTCATTCCAAACAAGTTACGAATGTTTCTATTCAAAACAAGTTGTTATTGTTTCCTTTCCATTCTAAACAGCTTGTGAATGTTTCCATTCCAAACTAGTTGTGAATGTTTCCTTTCCAAGCTAGTTGTCAATCCTTCAAATTTCATTTTAAACAAGCTATAAATCTTTCTACTCCAAAAAAGTTCTAAATGTTTGCACTTCATTCTAAATAGCTTAGGAATGTTTCCAATCCAAATAAGTTGTGAATGTTTCCATTTGAAACAAGTTGGAATAAAAATATTCACAGCTAGTTTGGAATGGAAACATGCACAACCTGTTTAGAATGAAATGAAAACATTCACAACTAGTTTGGAATGGAATCATTCGCAACTTGTTTATAATGAAAGGGAAGCGTATGCAACCAGTTTGGAATCGAAACATTTGTAACTAGTTAGGAATGGAAACTTTCATAGCTTGTTTAGAATGAAATGAAAACATTCACAACTAGTTTTGAATTGAAACAATCACAACTAGTTTGGAATAGAAATATTGACAACTTTTTTAGATTGAAGTGGGAACATTCACAACTTGTTTGGAATGGAAACTTTCACAAATTGTTTAGAAGGAAACATTGGCAACTTGTTTGGAATAAAAACATTCACAACTAGAATGGAATGTCAACATTCCCAACTTGTTGAGAATGAAATGGACACATTTGCAACTAGTTTGGAATGGAAACTTTCACAACTTGTTTAGAATGAAATGAAAAGATTCACAAATAGTTTAAAATGGAAATATTTAGCAACTTGTTTAGAATGAAATTGACACAATGCCTCATAGGCCTACCTATGAATCTTATGGGTACTTGTCCCACATTGGTCACAATTGGCTAAATGATTACGTGTACACTAGTTAAAACCTTTATGCATCTAGTTAAAACTATACAATGATGCATGAGTATGTGCTTTGACTTGAGTGATACAACAAGTTAGCGAAAGCTAAAACATTGCCATGGCATTTCATTAAAAATAAACAATAAAACCGTTCAAGCCACTAAAACATTTATCTGGTTAACTACACCCAATTAAACACATGTGAACATCCAAGCAAAAATAGACTATGTTCATAGCCGAAAGCAACTCTAGAGTACATTACTCATACATGAACATCAAAGGTAAACTAATGTATAAAACCTATACATTGAATGATACTATTGAGGTCCATAACTAAGATCCCACCTTAGAGTAACTCCCGGTGGCAAGCTCTAAATCCCTCCCTTATGCTTCACTAACAACTGTCATCCAACTAAATAATTGTAGTTAGCACCATAACATAACCAACATGCAAACCACAAAACTAGAATCACAAGGATTCAATTAAACCATACGCCTGCTTGTGAGCTTAGCCTAACAGCCTTTAATGGTTGTTGGCTTAGTGACACCCAAAAACTACACAACAAAAGCTATGGGAATGAGAAACAAGGATTCTTAGAAAGGGATCCCTGAATCTGCAAGAAAAATACTGAGGACACACACATATATAACATCTATGAAATCTACTGCATGTGCTTGCAATATGAGGGCTAACATATGTGCACACATTCAAGTCCTACAAGACTCATCTTCTTCTGAGTCCTCTTATGGGCGTCACTCTGTTCCTAGTTCGTTTTAGCCAATAACTCAATCCTAGTAAGCCTTAGCTTACCGACACAGTAACTTTAACCTTTCCTTGATTGTTGTGCAGGTGAACATAGTGGATGCACCTCACTTGAGTTCCAAGGAACTCACTAAGTGTACTAAGCCCCCACATAGTGCCTCAAGTCCTCAGACTTGCCTATGTCACCTATGTACTAAGTTCCACTTCAAAATCTTGACAAAAGTACACTAGGTTCTCACTTGTGCAAAAAGTAATCCTACCTAGGCTACAAGTGTACTAAACCTTCACTTAAGGCATATACCTATCCACCATTACTTGTTTCACCCTAGTGGGGTGGCAATGATCATGGTTGGACTCATAAATTGTAGGATTCAATAGACCCTCCTAGGTGCACTAAGGTTTCCACATCAAGACCTCAAATGTATAGGTCTAACTAGGCCCCTGATGGTAGTAAACCTTCCACCTGACTAATGGTGCTTTAATGTGGCCAAATATACCTTCATTTTGAACAAAAATAAAAAAAGCTAAGGTAATTCTGTTAGTGTTGTACCCAAAAAGCCAATCATGAGATGATTGTATTTTTGCACATTGAGTCATGATATTTTATTTAGGCATTAATCCAGCAATTTTGTTTGTTGTTTTGTTTCTACGTAATGTAATAAACATAATTGTAACCCTAGAATAATGATATTCTTAAACGTCCCTAGTCTAGTATTATTGTGGAGCGGGTTGCAATAATACATAATGACTAGCATATGTGGAGACTAATATGAGATATGTAGTCTACATATGGGTACAAGTTGGAGAACTTGTGTACTGGACCGACCCACCATGAGAACACTTCATGGATCGTTATATGAGTGTCATAAGTGATTCTCATAGTGATCATGGTATATGTAGTCCTTCGACCTAAGATCATCAAGGTTCCCTACATGTGAGTCACATACTTTGATACTTTCCTTTGTTGCTCGTAACTGAGTGAACTTGAAGGATATCATTGGGTATGTCACATATCATGCGGAGGGATTTGTATGATCAAGATGGGATTTGTCCCTCCTATGTAACGGGAGTGATATCTTCGGGCCCCTTGATAGAGTGAGACTTAGAAAAATGCATGGCCATGCTCGGATGAGTTGATATACGATATCAATGTCATCAGTTTAAGTTGGTCTACTCGGTAATCAAGAAACCAAAGATTGGGCTATACGAGAGTGACACATTCCATGTCTCATGCTTAGTCTTGATATCTTGGACAAAGGGACAATGGCATATATCGGTGATGATCATAAAGGTTTAGTCGAATCATCGACAATCTTGTCACTTGGGTAGCAATGATGTGTTGCTAGACACCGCTCATTGCTTATGATCATAAATGTGATTTATGATCATTGCCAACATGGTAAAAGCCTATTGGGTCGCACACATAGAGCTATTTGGATCATTAGAGTGCATGGGCTAATTATTTGGGTTATGGTTTCACTTTAATTTCGTATTAATAATGGGCCAAGGAGTTGAGCCATTATTAAGCCTGAAATTAAATCCTAATTGGATTAGGGTTTTGAAACCCATTAGGCCTGGAAGTTGAGTCTCACTATAAATACAACTTTTAAGTGAGAAATTCGTAGGTCTCCTTGCCCTAGCCTCCCAAAAGGACAGCTGCACTCTTCTCTTGCAATTCCTTGGAGGACACAAGCTAGCACTGCGAGCGTAAGAGAAACACATATGCCGGGACGTGGTGGAAGCGTGGTGATCCCGAGAGGCTCGTGTGGATACCATAAAGAGCCTGAACACATCACCTATTCAGGTTTTGTGATTCGACTCTACAGTTGAGTGAGAGATCTCAACCGAAAATTAGGTATGAAATTTTCAAACACCCCGTTTACCCCGTTTCACTTGGATCTTGGATGGTTTTGGGTTAAATTCCGCTGCGCTGTTTGGCTCCCAAAACCCAACAAATTCATGCTTGGGCGAGTAATGGAAATGATAGCTCTTCCTCTTAGCTTCATGTGGAAACTTGAATTGCCTCAATCGGACACCCGAGTGAAACGTTATGGTAAAAATATTGTAGCATGTCAATGCTATAAAGTTTTGGTCCCTAGGTGCTAGAACTGGGGTTGTAGCACCGGAGGGCTTTTTTCTTTGGGTTCCAAATGGGGTCCTAGGCACTATAATGCCACCTGGCACCAAGGCACTAGGCCCCTAAAGGCCTAAACCTTCTCCTACGTGCCTATGGCCCTTTGGGGGCTTCTAATGCATCCCAATGGCCTTAGGAACACCTCCTCTTGCCTTAAACCTACATATACACATGCATTAGGCCATAATGTACCACTTAAACCAATCTTATGCTATCCATAAACACTACACAAATCATCAAAACCTCACTAGTCTGCATGTTCATCACCATCCATTAACTAACACTGGTCACTAATTCATATGAATTCTACTTCAAGCAAGCAATAAAAGCCATTAATCAAGTAGGAATCATAAATCCCTTAGCTCAATTACACAAGAACTAGCAAGCATCAAGCACCACAAGTTGAGAATTTCCATTTCGAAATGCTTTTCTAGGTTTCCAAGGTTCCAAGGCACAAACAAGGTATATGGCACAAAATTAACACTAACCCAACAAGACCCAAGCTTAATTAAGCTGAAGAAACATGAAATCATCAAGAAAAAAAGCTGACCTTTTGCTCAAATCCTTGCCCAAGCTAGAAAATGATTCCAAGAGCTTCAACACCATGAAAAACAAGCAAAACAAGCTCCCTTTGGCTTGGGCAACATAAAGGGCTTCCAATTACATGAAGAAATCTTGGTTTTGGAGAGGATTTGGCAGGAGATTGAGACAAAGGAAAGGAGCTGCGAATTTGGCCTGGGAAATGGATGAATAATGGCAAAAAAGTTATCCCTCAAATGTGTTTTAAACACAAAACCTCCCCTTCCCCAAACTTTTTTAAAACTTGCAAATTTTACTAATATACATTTAATTAAGGTATTTAAGATAGATGTTTATAAGCTCACCTTGCTCACCAAGCATTCCTCTCAAAGTGCTATACCATTCTCTCCACCTTGGAGAATTCGGTCCTCCAAATTTAATCTCTTCACCTTAAGACACTATACTAGGATACAATGCCAACGTATCCTGATCAAGCCCACTTGGCAACAAACTACTTAATTCACTCAGCTAATGGCCTCCAATACTTGAGTTGAGCCCTATCTTGTATAAGTACTACGGCCAATGCCATTCTTTGTGCTAATTCCCAATTGTAGTCTTATTGTTGTTCACTATTCTCCCCACCTTACCTTGACCTTACTCACTCCGAACACCTTAATGCAATTTTTATTCTTGAAGACTATGGTATGGCCTTTCCCTACCTTCAGCACACAATACTGTTGAAGGACATTCAACTTTTCCAAGTTGTCCTAAAAAATCTGGTGATCATGAATCCTCCACACCAAACTCTTTGCTAAGTCTTCTAGTGTAATATAGTTTAATAAGCTTCCAGAAGCCTGCCCATTACCCTTACACTGATAGGCTCTTATAGAAAGCTTGGCACCAACAAATTTCCTACACTATCTCATGTGTGCCAGAACTCACTAGTGTAACCTAACTTAACACATTAAACTTGTCCATTAACACTCACACGGGTAAAAAAAACCACTTCAGGTTTAATACCCATGCTCCTATACCAAACCCCTTAGTACAAGCTAGGTTAACAGGTATGAAACTTATCCACTGACTTTGAGACAGTTAATTCCTTACTCTAGGTTTGGTACCTAACAACTCCTAACAATCACTAGACTAAGTATGCCACTGGTGTATTATGGTGTTGCCACATACACCTTTAACACCTTAAGGCATACTCTGCTCTAAGCTTCACTATACTATAGGGCTTTTCTGAATCAGTGAACTACTAATAGTTGCGAGTCCCTAGCCCACCCTAGAGTACAAGTCTTTAAATGCTCCTCTTAGATGGCCCCTATGCATCAAGCATACTGGTGCACTAGGTGTGGCACCCATACACCGCCCAAGCATTAAAATCCTACTATCTTCACTTCTTTGGAATGTCTTACACTTATGCCTACGAAAGAAAAACCTTCTGGCATGAGTGCCAAGACCACCAACTAGCTAGCAGCCCTTGGGCCTCATCCGTGCCCCTTAGCTCAGGCCATCCAACACTCGGTGATTAAGCTACAGATATGTCACCCAAGCTGAATGTCTTGATGTTCAACTACTCCACTCAGAGTATCCTAGGTGCTCAAAGCCTAGAAATTTAGTCTTTTCACTTTCCTGCATGCGGAGCCCAACATACATGTTGGATTAGGTCTTCAAGTGTATCCTTAGCACACCTACTTCTCAGCCACCAAACCTACCCCATGTGTAAAGCACCTATGGTTTCCTTAGATGAGTTGCAACGTACCACTCGATTCTAGGCCAACTTAGGCATCTTTTGCTTGGTAGTCAGCTAGACACCTTGGCCCATCCACTTGGCTCCAACATGGCTTCTGATAGACGAAGTGCTATTGCCCTTTAAACCCATAAGCTCGGGCAAAGCACCACCCTTGGAAAGTCGAGCATCACCCATAAGGAATGTGAGCACCAACCACGGGAAAAGCGGTCTGACACCTTGAACATCTGACCTCGGCAATCCATCATCACCCCTGGAAATAACAGTACAGACCTTAGGAATACAGTGCATCGCCATCCTCGGTAAGGTGATCAAACCAGCTTTGGAAGAGAAAGACTCACCACCTTCAGCAGGAAAGAACGTCGCCGAAGGGGACCACTTTTAGCAAAAGGATTCCTGGATTACTGAAACAATCTTGGAAGAAAGCCCTACTGTTCCGAAGAGCTCTCTTCTACCGAAGGGATCTCAGGAGTACGGTAGAAATAATTAAGGAGCCTCTGACATGCCGCCCTCGTACACAACACACCGCCCTCATACATGATTTGACACACCGTCACCGTACATGTCCTATCACACAGACCTACCCTGGCCTTGACCTTTGGCTAGAACAGCCTACAGCCGGCTAAAGGCCCCTACGCCTGAAGGTATGGGTTGCATCCAATCGAACACATGTCATAATCTAAGCGGGTTACGTCAAGCAGATTTATTCATTCACACCCTCCATATATATGTGGGAAATGGCCCCAGTAGAAGAGAGATATACATTTCTTTATATTCCTACTACTTTCAGTCTCTCAAAATACTGACTTAGGCATCGAAGGCTCCTCCCCTGAAAAATACTCCGGGGACCTCCTAACCTTTATTCTTTGAGTGTTTCAGCCAATCTCTCCCCGGGAGTTTCTCATTCAATCGTTCCTCCCTCACCGGAAGTCCCTCCCAGTCTCACTATGTCATATAGTGAAGATGCCGATGGGCATCATCTGGCGTAGTCTATGGGAAATGTGTAAGGGACAAACCTAGCGGCACCTCGGCAACGTCATCATCGGAGTCCTGAACCTCCTCCACATCGGCAAGGATGTGTTTGCCCTTGCTTCTTCTGCGGTCCTCGAGTTCTTCAACAGAGGGGCCTCCTACTGAAGAACCCAAAAGGTCCGCTGAAGTAGTTGGACTTCGGGGAGTGGAGCTGACGGCAAGCTCTGGTGGCAAGACGGCCTGGACCTCGGGCTGGTCTCTGACCTTCGCGACGTCTTTCGGATGTAGGGGAAGGAGGTCCTTCTTCACCTTCTTTGCCAAAGATGGCCCTCCCCCAGACGTCTTTCGCCACTTCAGGGCCCCCTTCTTCATCTGTTCCCCCTTCTCGGCTTGACCGAGGAAGAAGGATTTATAGAAAGTGGCTGACTGATCGCCCATCTCTGAAAAAGCAGGAAAGTATCAGCGTAAGTCTAAAGGGATACTTCTACCCAAAATTGGAAAGTAACTTACTCTCAAAAAGGGCTTCATAAGAGAGCTCCCCCTGAACGAGCATCACCAGTCAGGATTTCTCCCCGTCAGCGGTAGGAGCTGGCATGCCGAGGTCCGTCTTATGCTCCATGAGCACCCCCAGCTCCCGAAGAACCTCCTCGGTCATAAAGTTCCACTTGATGGGGAAAGGATACAAGGAGCACGGTGGGACCTCGGCATCCTAGTCGGTGACAGCTCGGATACGGCTGTTGAAGTCCTCAAAACTCGCTGCGAACTCAGGAGTTAGCAACTTCTTGGGATCAATGACATCCGTCTCCAACTTCCCCGGGGCCCAGCTAGTTGGCATGTCCGACCATGCCTCCGCTCCCTTCAGGAAGAAGAACTTCTTTTGCCACCCTCACCAACTATCTCTAGTACCGAAGGTGAACATATATTTTTTGCTCCCAGATCCCCGAGGCAGCATGAAATAGAAGCCGCCCTTCGGGACCGGATAGAGCTTGTAGTGCTGCATGAAAATGATGAAGTGGGGTTCTAGAGTGAAAACCCCACATATACAGAGAAAAGCGTAGAAGTGACAGTAAGAGTTGGGCGGAAGCTGATTCACGACTATGGCATCGAATTGGCAAAAGTCGCAAATCATCTTTGGTGGAGGAAACCGAAGTCCAGCCTTCAGTTGGGCCCGAAAATAGTAACCTCGTCACCTTTGTTCATGAAGCTGAAGTGGCTGGGATGGGGCAACCTGGTAATGGCAGGGAAGAAAGAATTTAGTTATCCACTTCGCTAATTTTTTCAAAGTGGAACAACAGGGGAGACACATGAGAGGCTGCCAGCTCTCAGGAATGGGTTAGACGGACATAAGGGGGACAGGGGAAAACATGTTCAACAAAAGAAAAAGTGACATGACCGCCCATGCCCCTGCCCAGAAGCCCTGTGAGAGCTGGTCTCACGGTGGATTGCAATTGGGTAGTTGTGTATGTGTGCAGATTAAATCCCATGATACTAGTTGATTATCCTAGAATATGCAATATGCATGTTCTTCATGATTTGACTTGGTTTATTAAAACCATAAAACATTAACTCGGCCAAGTAATTTCTACGAAAAATAAATACAAATAGCCAAAGCATATGAAATCAACATTTGTGTGAGTTTACTACACATAACAACTCGTGAAAACATTCATACATAAAGTAGACTAATGCCCTCACCCAAGAGCAATCCTAGAGTCGAGGACTCCTTATAACATAGACTATGGGGGCAACAAAAATAATGTATAAATACAAGCATTTACTGAGATCTCTTTAGCCTAACTCCCACCTTGGATACACGTCCCAATGGCGAGTCTCAAAAGTCCTTTGCCAAGTGCTACTAGGCTCTACAGCCAAAGGAAGATACTAGTTAGTACTGTTACTTGACCAACAAGCCAACTAAGCACTTATGTAGACTAGAATCACAAGGATTCTCAACTGTCATACCTGTACACACAAAAGAGTACTACCGAGATAATCCTCAACGATTACCCGGTCCAGCAACTTCAGTCTCTGCATAACAAAACCAGGGAGTGAGAATTCGACAATTCTCAGTAAGGGATCTTCAATGTACCTGCAGGAAAATACTAGGACTCTTGCTGCGAGCTCACACAGCACGAGGGTTCTATTATATATGCATATATAACTAGGCCATAAGACCTCTCCTCAAGTAGTCCTCCTCACGGTGCATCACTCCGTGCCTAGCGAGTCCTGATCACTGACCCGCTCCTAGCAAGCCGAAGCTTACTGGATGCAATCATGTAGCCTTCCCATAGCCGTTATGCAGGGGAATTATGGTGGGACTTTGTAGACTAGGCCGCAGGGCCTCGTTGTTGTAGACTAGATGAACAAGGTTTCACCTTGTGACCTCGTGGCTATGGCACGGCTAGGCCGACAAGGGTTCTAAACCTCTCACCTGAGCTAGTAATACCTTGTTGTGATCATTGCAACATAGTTTCCTTTAAAACTTGCCTTCACTTTGAGTTAATATAAATCTAAAACTAGGGCATTTTAGGTGTTTTTAAAACATGGAGGTGATAGTACTCCCTCTTAGCTTCGCGTGGAATCTTGAATCACCTCAATCGGACACCCGAGCGAAAAGTTATGCCAAAAACAAAACCGGGTGTCAAATGCTGTCTTGGCGACGCGTCGCCACAGTTGTCGACATTCTGAGACAGTTTTCTGGATTGGCAACGCATCGTGGGAACTCGTGGGGATTGGCGACGCGTCGCCAAACCTGCAAAATGCCCAAAAAAACTCCGGTTTTGCTGCTATGAACTTTGGACACTTCCTACACATATCAAACATGCTTGGAATGCCTCCAAATTTCATATACACATAGAACATGTTGCATAGATCACAACCAACTATCACAAGCCAATCTATGATGTCTTGTAACATCAATCCAATCCTCCCAATTCCTCTAGTCCACCATAATTCAACCAAAACCTTTAACTAATGCCATAGCTAAAACCACTCGAATTCTTCAAGCAAACTCAAGCTAATGGCATTCAATGAACTTAAAAACATATCTCCCTTACCTCAACTCCAAGTAACAAGCAAGAATCAATCCCCTTTTCGTTCAACCAAGCTCACCAAAGTTCTACACAAGTTCCAATAAAAAACAATGGCACCAAACATCAAAACTTCACTCTCTAACCAAAACCCAAGCTTCAAACTAACTAACAAACACAAATTCAATCAAGAACACATTCCTTACCTCATTCAAAAATAGGGGAAGTAGGAAAACACCCTTCCAAGCCTAAAAAACATGGTTTCAAGCTTGAAAATGCTTCCTCCTAGCTTATATACTTTGAATTGCTTCTCTTGGCACCAAAAACTCTTGATTCCAAGCTTAATTTGAGGGCTAAATGGGGGTGAGAAGGATAGAAACGGGATTATGGCATCCATATTCCACTTTGCCCTTCTTAAACCCTCACTTAACCCAAAAAAACCCTCAAAGTATTAAGCTTGTTACAATTAAGCCCCCTATTTTGTAACTTAGTAATTCTTGATTAAATTCTTGTCTATTTTCCAAGTTTGAGTTAAGGTTGAAAGTTAAGTTCTAAAAATTCATTTTAAAACACTCGGGACTCGTCCCAGCTATTCAAGATGGAAAATTACCATTTTGCCCCTAAACTTCGTTCAGTGCTTTATTCTTCTCGGAACTTAGTGAACTTTGCTAAACTTCTCTATTCTTGCTATGTAAACTAGAATTAAGTTTCTAAACTTAATTTAAAACACTTTACCTTCCTCAATTGTGCCTCCCACTAGAAGGGCTATAACATTCTCCCCTCCTTCTTGAATTTGGTCCCCCAAATTCCGTTGCAACTCCGGAAAAATACTAGGATATCTTTTCAGCATATCCTGCTCCGTCTCCCAGGTAGCTTCCTCCTCACTATGGTTAGACCAAAGGATCTTAACCATCGGAATCCACTTAGTCCGCAATTTCTTGACTTGCCTATCAAGTATCCGAACTGGTTTCTCCTCATAAGTCAAGTCTTCCTGAATGGGTATTACTGAAGGATTTACTACCTGTCCCGGTTCCACTGTGCATTTTCTGAGTAGACTAACGTGAAACACGTTATGCACTTGAGATAGGTTAGGTGGTAATGCTAACCGATAAGCAACTTTCCCTACCTTCTCCAACACTTCATAAGGTCCAATATATCTAGGAGCTAACTTGCCCCTTTGCCCAAAACGGTTAACTCCTTTTGCCATGGGCGACACTTTCAGAAGTACTTTATCCCCAACTTCAAAGCTCAAGTCCCTTCTCCTCAAATTCGCATACTTGGTCTGCCTGTCATTGGCTGTCTTGATCCGCTGCTGGATCAACTTAATCTTAGCTGTAGTGTCAGCTATGATTTCAGGTCCAATAACTACCTTGTCTGCTGGATCTGCCCAACAATGAGGTGTCATACATCGCCTCCCATACAAAGCTTCATAGGGTGCCATTCCAATAACAGTTTGATGACTGTTATTATAAGCAAATTCGATCAGTGGTAAATGCTGATCCCAATCACCTCTGAAATCAATAGCACACATCCGTAGCATATCCTCCAAAGTCTGAATCACTCTTTCGGATTGCCCATCAGTCTGAGGATGAAAAGCAGTACTAAGACTAACTTTACTTCCCAATGCTTCTTGAAAAGCATTCCAAAATCGTGATGTAAACCGAGGATCTCTGTCAGATATAATCTGATCCGGTATCCCATGGAGTCTCACAATCTCCTTGAGATACAACTGAGCCAACTTTTCCAATGTATAAGTGATTCTGATAGGTATGAAGTGTGCCGACTTCATCAGTCTGTCAACCACTACCCATATAGCATCATGTTGACTCCGGGTATTCGGTAACCCCACTAGGAAATCCATAGTAACGGATCCCCACTTCCTCACTGGCAGAGGTAAACTCTGAAGTGTGCCTGCTGGTTTCTGATGTTCAGCTTTAACCATCTGACATGTCAAACACTTTGCCACATGTCCTCTTACATCCCTTTTCAATCCTGGCCACCAGAAATGTGTCTTCAGATCTTGATACATCTTACTAACACCAGGGTGGATATTCAAAGTGCTACTATGTGCCTCCTGTAGGACTTGCTGCCTAAGTCCATCTACATTCGGTACATAGAGACGATCTCCATAATTTAATATTCCATCTTTGTATCTGAATTCCTTCCTCATAGTGCCATGCTTCGCCTCTCCTGAAATTTTCTTCAACAATGGATCTTTCATCTGAGCTTCTTTAACTTTGACTAACCAAGCTGACTGGACTTCCAAAATGTAGACTAGGGATTTTTCTCGACTTTGCCATAATTCATGCAAAGCTAAGAAACAGTCCCTCAATACTCCTTCAGAGGAATCCGTAGCCTGATCTTTAGATAAGATCACTCCCGTGTACTTCCGGCTCAATGCATCTGCTACCACATTTCCCTTGCCAGCACAGTACTCAATCGAACAGTCATAATCTTTTATGTACTCAATCCATCGCCGCTGTCTCATATTCAAATCCTTCTGGGTAAATAAATATTTCAAACTCTTGTGATCGGTGAAGATTCTGAACAACCTTCCCATCAAATAATGCCTCCACAACTTCAGTGCAAAAATCACTGCTGCCAGCTCAAGATCATGAACAGGATAGTTCAGTTCATTAGGCCTCAGCTGTCTCGAACCATAAGCAATCACCTGACTGTCTTGCATCAATACACATCCTAATCCGGAACCAGATGCATCAGTATAAACTATAAAGGCTCTGTTCGGATCTGGTAAGACAAGTATAGGTGCACTAGTCAATCTCTCCTTCAATTCCATATAAGCTTCTTCACACTTCGGTGTCCATTCAAACTTCTGAGTCTTCTTGGTCAATGCTGTCAGCGGTGTAGCTATCACAGAGAAATTCTTTATAAAACGTCTGTAGTAACCTGCCAAACCCAAGAAACTCCTGACCTCTGTAACTGTAGTCGGTCTCTTCCACTCAACTACTGCTTGAACTTTTTCAGGATCAACTGACAACCCTTGAGCACTGATGATATGCCCTAAAAACTGAATCCTCTCAGACCAAAACTCACACTTAGACAACTTTGCATAGTACTGATTATCCTTCAGCACTTGCAAAACTGTTCTAAGGTGCTCCTCATGCTCTGATGTAGACTGTGAATATACCAGAATATCATCGATGAAGACTTCAACAAACTGATCCAAAAATGGCTTAAAGATCTGATTCATGGCTTCCATAAATACTGCTGGAGCATTCGTCATACCAAAAGGCATAATTGTATATTCATAATGTCCATACCTCGTCCTGAAAGCAGTCTTCAGAATATCTTCCTCCTTAACTCTGATCTGAAAATACCCAGACCGAAGATCAATTCTGGAGAACACCTTCGCTCCCCTGAGTCTATCAAATAGATCATCAATTCTAGGAAGCGGATATTTATTCTTGATTGTCACTGCATTCAACTTCCTATAATCAATGCACAACCTGAAAGTTCCATCTTTCTTCTTCACAAATAACACCGGAGCTCCCCACGGTGACACACTTGGCCTTATAAAGCCTTTCCTCAGCAGTTCCTCCAACTGCTTCTTTAATTCATCCATCTCAGGAGCTGACATCCTATAAGGTGGTATGGAAATAGGTTCAACCCCTGGTTGCAGATGGATTGCAAACTCAGTATCCCTCTTAGGTGGTAACCCAGGTAACTCTACTAGAAACACCTCAGGAAACTGATTAGCTACAGGAATTCTCCCCAGTTCCTCCTCTATAGCCACTCCATTCAACGAATAATACTCATCTTCACCAACTATAGGGATGGTATCTATAAGTCTAAGGTGTAGACTCTTAGCACTAGATGCCAACCCTCCTGTGCAAGTCACTCTAGCTCCCTGAGCATCAGTAATGTCAACTGAGTGATTCGCACAGTCAATTTGTGCCTTATGCTTACTCAACCAATCCATTCCCAACACTAGGTCATAAGACCTCAACTCTATCACCCATAACTCACAGCAGAAATCATGATCACCTAACTGCAAGGGATACCTAGTAACCACTTCATTGGTTACAATAAAACCCCTCCCTGCAGTCCTGATGAGTCTTAACTCACCCGAGATTTCTCGCTGCAATTTAAACTTATCTACCAAGGCAGAAGATATCACTGATAGAGTAGCTCCCGTATCAAAAAGCACTCTAACACTACCGTTCTGAAAAGTAAAATTACCTCGAACGGCGGGCGGTTCTCTGGTCACCTGACTCGTCAGGGCGAAAACCCTCGGCTCAACTGCTGCTGCGGCTACACCAGGCCGATTCCCTATGGCAAGGGGTACAGGGGGTAAATTCCGGGGTGGACCTGACATCGGTCGAGCCCTTGGGCATTCCCTCGCCCAATGTCCTCTCTGACCACAGATATTACAAGCATCTGTCCCCAGAGTACATGGTCTTCCACCATGAAACCGTCTGCATCTAGGACATAAACCCGTCTTCCTTCTCTTGGATGGACCTTGGTTCTCTACCATTGGTCGCTTCCCGGCACTTTTTCCTAAGTTGGCTGGTCCAACCTCCACCTTTTTGCTAGATGTCCTGGAATCCTCAAATTCCCTTTCTAAGGCCAACGCCTTCTGAACCACCTGGCGATAGCTCCTGATATCCACTGTCGCCATATACCTCCTGAGTACAGGCTTCAAACCTTGGAAGAACTTCTTAGCTTTCAACTCATCATTGCCCATCATATACGGAGCATACCGGATAAGAGAATTGTAGCGCTGCTCATACTCCCGCACAGACATCTCTCCCTGTGTCAGATTCTCAAACTGAATCCTCCTCTGATCCTGTGCAGCTTCACTGATGTATTCCTGTCTGAACTTCTTTTCAAAGTTTGACCACTTGAGCACCTTTTTCTTGTGCTCGGGGTGAGTACCATTACTTTCCCTCAACAACTCCATCACATCATCCCACCATAAACTGGCTCTTCCTCTGAAAAAGAAAGGCACCAAAGTCATCTCCTGCTCTGATTCATAACCACCATAAGTGAAAAGTCTATTCATCCTGGACAACCAATCCTCTGCTCTGTCAGGATCACTTGTCCCATCAAAGCTTGGTGGATCAACATTCTTAAACTTCTCCAACAAACTCATCTGATGTGGAGTATCTCCCCTCCTTGGAGCCTCAATCACCTTTGGTTCCTCTTCCTCCTCATGAACCTGATTTCCATGTCCATGCGCTCTAGGCACTTGTTGTTGCTCAGCATGCTTTTCTTGATCCTATTGTGGGTAATTCTCCTCCTGGACAACACCTATATCCTCATAATCCCTGAACATCTTAGGCATAAGGGTGTTCATACCCTGTGCCACTTGGGCCATAGTCTCTGTCAACCCCTGTAATACCCTGGATATCTCATCTAGCCTTGCCACAACTGTGTCACTAAAACCTTCATCAGGTTCCCTAGTTCCCCTTGAAACTACTGACCTAGTGTCAACCATAGCAACCTACAACCACAGCCAGATAACATTCCCCAGATGTTGGTCAGTACTAACTTCCTAGCACTTGGACTTTTCAATCTAGATCTCAGTCTTAGCCTCCAATATCTATGAAATAAGTCCTAAGCTTTAATACCAAAAACTGGCACGACCACCTGTGACCCTGCCCAGGAAGCCCTGTGAGAGCTGGTCTCATGGTGAATTGCAATTGGCTAGTCGTGTATGTGTGCAGATTAAATCCCATGATACTAGTTGATTATCCTAGAATATGCAATTTGCATGTTCTTCATGCTTTGACTTGGTTTATTAAAACCATAAAACATTAACTCGGCCGAGTAATTTCTACGGAAAATAAATACAAATAGCCAAAGCATATAAAATCAACATTTGTGTGAGTTTACTACACATAACAACTCATGAGAAAATTCATACATAAAGTAGACTAATTCCCTCACCCAAGTGCAATCCTAGAGTCGAGGACTCCTCATAACATAGACTATGGAGGCAACTAAAATACTGTAAAAATAGAAGCATTTACTGAGATCTCTTTAGCCTAACTCCCACCTTGGATACACGTCCCAGTGGTGAGTCTCAAAAGTCCTTTGCCAAGTGCTACTAGGCTCTGCAGCCAAAGGAAGATACTAGTTAGTACTGTTAGTTGACCAACAAGCCAGCTAAGCACTTATGTAGACTAGAATCACAAGGATTCGCAACTGTCATACCTGTACACACAAAAGAGTACTACCGCGATAATCCTCAATGATTACCTGGTCTAGCAACTTCAGTCTCTGCATAACAAAACCAGGGAGTGAGAATTCGACAATTTTCAGTAAGGGATCTTTAATGTACCTGCAGGAAAATACTAGGACTATTGCTGCGAGCTCACACAGCACGAGGATTCTATTATATATGCATATATAACTGGGCCATAAGACCTCTCCTCAAGTAGTCCTCCTCACGGTGCATCACTCCGTGCCTAGCGAGTCCTGATCACTGACCCGCTCCTAGCAAGCTAAAGCTTACTGGATACAATCATGTAGCCTTCACATAGCCGTTATGTGGGGGAATTACGGTGGGACTTTGTAGACTAGGCCGCAGGGCCTCGTTGTTGTAGACTAGATGAACAAGGTTTCACCTTGTCACCTCTTGGCTACAGCACAACTAGGTCGACAAGGGTTTTAAACCTCTCACCTGAGCTAGCAATACCTTGTTGTGATCATTGCAACATAGTTCCCTTTAAAACTTGCCTTCACTTTGGGTTAATATAAATCTAAAATTGGGGCATTTTAGGTGTTTCTAAAACATGGAGGTGATAGTACTCCCTCTTAGCTTCGTGTGGAATCTTGAATCACCTCAATCGGACACCCGAGCGAAAAGTTATGCCAAAAACAAAACCGGGTGTCAAATGCTGTCTTGGCGACGCGTCGCCATAGTTGTCGACGTTCTGAGACAGTTTTCTGGATTGGCGACACATCGTGGGAACTTTTGGGGATGGGCAACGCATTGCCAAACCTGCAAAAATGCCCAGAAAAACTGGCGCATTTTGCTGCTATGAACTTTGGACGATTCCTACACATACCAAACATGCATGGAATGCCTCCAAATTTCATACACACATAGTACATGTTGCATAGAACATAACCAACTATCAAAAGCTAAGCTATGATGTCTAGAAACATCAATCCAATCCTTCCCAAATCCTCTAGTCCACCACAATTCAACCAAAACGTTTGCCTAATGCCATAGCCTAAACTACTCGAATTCTTCAAGCAAACTCAAGCTAATGGCATTCAATGAACTTAAAAACATATCTCCCTTACCTCAACTCCAAGTAACAAGCAAGAATCAATCCCCTTTTCGTTCAACCAAGCTCACCAAAGTTCTACACAACTTCCAATCAAAAACAATGGCACCAAACATCAAAACTTCACTCTCTAACCAAAACCCAAGCTTCAAACTAACTAACAAACACGAATTCAATCAAGAACACATTGCTCACATCGTTCAAAAATAGGAGAAGTAGCAAAATGCCCTTCCAAGCCTCAAAAACATGGTTTCAAGCTTGAAAATGCTTCCTCCTAGCTTATATACTTTGAATTGCTTCTCTTGGCACCAAAAAATCTTTATTCCAAGCTTAATTTCAGAGCTAAATGGGGGTTAGAAGGCTGGAAATAGAATTATGGCAGCCATAGTCCACTTTCCCCTTCTTAAACCCTCACTTAACCCAAAAAAAACCTCAAAGTATTAAGCTTGTTACAATTAAGTCCCCCCCATTTTTGTAACTTAGTAATTCTTGATTAAATTCTTGTGTATTTTTCAAGTTTGAGTTAAGGTTGAAAGTTAAGTTCTAAAAATTCATTTTAAAAC